>JAUUEB010127029.1:0-14754 GCA_032362205.1 Clione limacina
GAAGTTGGAACACAAAAAAACACTTTTATAGACTTACATTTTGGTCCACGATGGCAACAAGGCCTAGATACTATGAAAAAGGCGCAAGAAGTAGTTTTATCTGTTTTAACTGTGCTCATATCAATAACATTCTCGAAAAAGAAAAACTAGATTAAAGAGAAATCAACATGATATTGCACATGTGAATTATTCATGCACTTGTTGACCAATATTGTAAAGAAGACATTTTCCCCGAAGCAGGCCAATTGTTGCCGGATCCAGAGGGATCGCAAAACTTTTGGACTACCCTGGGCCAACCCATGAAAAATATCCACAGCGGGTCTTCCACAATCTGTGTTTTTATAGACACGCATCTCTTTTGAACAAAAGATGAGTTAGATATCCCTATCAATGTTTGCACACGACCCTTAAAAAAAGAAAGACTAGAAATATGACATGGCGTTTCGCATTTGTAAAGTACCATTCTTTTATTGTCAAAGCAATATTGATTTTGCCATTCATTGAGTTACGCATACAAGATCATTAAGACCCGCTGCTTTATTCAATCTTTGAAGACTTTCAATACTTCAAATGTGATTTTGCTCAACATATATTTACAATGGTTACGAGCAAGGCATTGGTGAGGATTCCACGGAGAACAAGGATATTTTTGTTTAACAATTAAAAATAATCCCACACACACAAAAGTTGAATTTGCCAAAAAGAGGAAAATATTACAGTAAATAATAAACTTCTGTTCATGACTTACGGTATTTAAACAAACAAAAGCAAATCTAATATCTATGTCTATGTCTTTAACATGATTAAAGTGAACTCTGACGAGTAAAGTAAAGAAGAAACTTACCTATGACTAAGTTGGATCGTCTTCAATAGACTTTAGCGTGTGTATCAAAAGATTTGTGGAAATAGATATCGTTCTTAAAATAAAAAGACTTGTTAAAAGTTCAACCTTGTGTGCAGCCATGAACGTCACTTTACAACCAGTTATGTGGTGTAATGGATAAAACATTTGTCTATCATGCAGAATATCATGAGTTTGAACCCCTCAAAAACCTAATTACATAAGTGTAGAATAGAAAGTTATGCCACGTCAAGTTGGGTTTGACTCCTCAAATACCTCATAATCGCTCTGTTTACAATCGAGAGGTTGCGAGAGTTTCCATCTTGAAATCCAAACAACCCGTGATTAATCCTTGCATGCTACAACAAAGTGTATTCACCAGGTATTTATGTTTGCGTAAAGAGATATCACGAATGATATTTCATTTCGCCTTAAATGAAGTGGGCTTTCTTTTCCTTTTTTGAAAAGATGGCGTTTTTTATCTTTTCTTAATCCGTTACTTGTTGAACAAGCATTTTCGGTAACTATTTGCAGTATACAGTCCCGAAGACTTAATATCAGTATGCAGATACGTTACCGTTCTTGATATATATTTCTATCGCAAATATTGTATTCAGTTCCGTAGAGCTAAACTAGCAGAACCTAAGGGCAGACAAACACGTTCAACGATCTTAATGTCACCAACAAAAATATTCTCTGTCAATATCCTGAGATGATTAGTGTTATACCCAATGTGATAAGGGCAAAGCTCAAATTGAAACACGGGATTATTTTGACAAAAAAACTAGTTCTTATAATTAAATTCACATTTTCTTGCCACTTATGTTTTTACAACACGCTTTCAGACTTTAGCATAATTTAGCTGAGCCTTTATTCAATTTTTCCTACACTGTCTCTGATCTAATCCAATCGATACAGTTTGAGATTTAAAAGTTTCAGTTACGTCTTTTTCAACTGTCTTACTTAAAAATTATAGTTATTTTATATTGCTGACACCATAAAAGACTTGCTTACACTCATATTTACAGTCAATATATTTACATTACTTAAAGTAATATTAAAAACGCAGATACAAATTATGTGTTCATACGTGAGCGTATCAGAATATGCCTCCATCCATGGGATATTAAATAAGCCTATTTTAACACTAAATTCATGTGAATGTAGATTATTGAAATGTGTATGATATATATCCATTCACTTTAACGATTTTTTGGGGTTTAACCTAAAAACCCTATATTGATGTCATAATTTTTCCTCCATAAAGAAGTCTTGAAGGCTGAATTATTTTGTTTAAGTACCAAATATAATGAGTGTGTTGTGTGGTGACAAATTAAATAAATAAAAGTTAACTCCCTGCAGAATAAGTAAACTATAGGATATCAAAGCCATAACAAATATAAGCAAGAACATACTCGCGATACGATCAAAGTGCAATTTACAATCGAATTATGTACATTATAACAATATAAATAGAAGTAACAGCAGAAGAAATATAAAAAGGCCAATTGCAACAAAAACCACAACAATAACAACAACAAAAACAACAACTACAGCAACAACAACAACAACAACAATAACAGCAACAGCAACAGGAGCAGCAGCTGAAGCAGCAGCAGCAGCAGCAGCAGAAGCAGCAGCAGCAGCAGCAGTAGCAGCAGCAGCAGTAACAACAACTTCAACAAAAACACCAGCAACAACCACAACAACAACAACAACAACAACAACAACAAACAACAACAACAACAACAGCAAAAATTACATAGAAGTAAGTAGAAACTATAAAAATAGCAGTGTAAGAAACAGCAACAGTAACGACAACAAAGACAATACCATACTTATTCACAATTCGTTTAAAATGTTTATGCTCTGTTCACGAAGTCATGGGTCGTACATTAACATGTAACACAAATAACAATAAAATAGTCTTACCTTTAGACGTTTTTTAGATAGAAATAATCCAGATATAATGGCACATGATTCCAAATACTTGTACAAAAAGTATCAAAAGCTCCCGAATATACAAAGGCACAAGAAAAGAAGAATTTACAACTTGACATTCAGGCTTCAACACGACACAATGATCCAGTCAGCTCTGTTTACGCATCAGTTACACAGTAACGCACAATGTAATCGATAAATGAAACAACATTTAGAAAACTGTCCCGAGACGTCTGAATACCAATATATTTAATTGACTCAATTACAATGTATCTATTTCAGTGCCGCTATGCCTCAACAACAGGTTAAGAAAGCATGTATATCCACAAAGAGAGAACAATTAATAGATTAACCGACATGTCAAGGCATAATTCAATGTGATCATTGGTTTGGTTTGCTTCTTTAAGACGCATTTCTCAATAGGATCACAATTAGAGTTGTACCTTGAACTGCTTTTGAACTTTTCAGCACCACTGATCCGTGAATGAAATACCCTAACGTAGAGAAGGTACACCTTACAAATGTCTATGAAGATTATGAGAAAGAAATTTCTGAATGGTCTCAGGATATTGGTCTTTTAGTAAAGACCCGTTTGTGAATAAAGATGTCATGTCATTGCCGTATGATCTGATAACATCTGTTTGAGGACAGGAATTTTCTGTAACCCCTGTCGTGAAGTTATGGCCTTTGATTGGGGTGATACACTAATTCAGTTAACTTGGGTGTATAAATCAATTACTGAAGAAACATTATTATTTCAACAATGGTCAAGAAGGCTATTCTCTGGCAAAGTCAAGCATTTGTATTTGCTGTTCCTATGTACGCCGCAGTTTTCTTACTTCATTCGACCAATTCAGTCCTTCCATTTTTAAGGGAGCGATATCCTTTGCTCCTCGTATAATGAAAGAAGGAAACTAAAATTCGTGTGTCTATGTCGGTCAAAATTGCTTCTCGAAATGCAACTGCGAAAATATGACACTCAGTTTGAAGTCGATGTAAAAACGCTGATATCCGATCAAACATCAAATGAGTCAATATTAAAAAAGCCACTGAAATATATAGCACTGTCGTCGTTCTACTTTGAAAGATGAGTGATTTATTCAACGCGGTTTAATCCTTTTTTTGGAATGGAAACCCAAATAAAAAAAGTGTCTTTTAATAGCAAATGACAAAAACAATCTAAGTGATTCATTGCAAAATACATTAAGTGTAAGACCCAATGTCCTTGTAATTTTACATTGTTTAATTCTAAAGAGACATGTTTAGGAAATAAATCTACAAAGAATGATATCATACAAAGATGTTTACGATAAAAACTTTCTTTTAATTTCCAGAGCCATTTAATCGGAATTACAATTAGCTTTAAGGTTCGAATAGCGTAAGCGTATTTCGTGATACACTTTTCAATGAGTTTCACTTCAATGCTGATTACAATGATGTTATAATAGACCGCCTCAAATAGGAAGACGTATGATTATTGTAACCGACACCATAAGCTCACTAACTATATGGAGGTTACAGTATTTTACTCATCTACTTATATCCACATACCACCTAATGTTATATCACATCTAATGCTTTATTTTTCAGTCCTATACTATTTATTTCTGCTAGGGCTTCTTTAGTTGTGTTTCATAACATCCGTTTATTTCTACCGGACTACGTTATTTGCTTGTTTTACCTGTTTTTCTCAATCAATCTATCTAGAAATACTATATTTCAATGGTTTAACTTCATACATAATTGCGTTCAATTTATTTGCGACCATTTTTGATCAGTTATTCAAATTCTCTTTTGTTATTAATTTAAGATATTTCTTTAAACAAAGGCAAAGAAAGCTCAGTTGATAAGAGTATGTACAGTCCATTTGAGTTTGACTGGCGTGGGTTTGAATCCAATCTTAGTGTAAATGTCCCACTCTTTAGAAATTAAATTCAATATTATTTTTGTATCACGTATCAATCAATCAATTGTTATTGAAAATTGAATTACCGTTACTCAACAGTGTGAACCGTTACTCAACAGTGTGAACTGTTACTCAACAGTGTGAACCGTTACTCAACAGTGTGAACTGTTTCTCTCTGAGTGTAAGGGTTTTTCTGACCACCTAGATAAAGGAGTTTTAACATTGAAAGCAGTGTCAGAGTCTCATAGACAAATACCTTTTTGTTACGTATGGAAAAGAAAGAAGAGAAGCAACCATTCCGTATAAACTCGAAGCTTTAGTTCATCTCAGTATGTGTTCCATTTCATTATGGCACGTCTGTCTGCATTAACAAGTGAAGAAAACGACCTTGGTCTTTGATACATATCCTCAAGAACCTAGATATGATTCTTCACGGTTTATTAGATTTTAAAATACATTTCTTTCAAGAACAATTTTGAAATTGTCCTGCTTCAGAAGAAAATAGTTGATTAAATCACGGAACCTGTTTGTGTTCTAATTCAGTTACGAATCAGTTATAGAATAACACACTATTCCTGTGATACCATGACGTCATTAATTGAAGAGAATAGTCATTTAAGTGACGATTTCTTTGTAACGTGACAGTGTTGCCATTTTATTAAATTTGCAACACAGAGAAGTATGTAAATATTTGACTTTTTTATATATAGTTTGTATTAGCTAGTTTGGAGATCGATGAAGTTGGGAACCAATACAATATTAATTAATTAATGTACACACAGTACGCAGTTTTGGTACAGTAATTATTTTATAAAAAGGATGGCGTCGCAGTTTTAAAAAAAACACTATACAAATAAATTCAAATAACATAGAGAAAATGATGGAAAAACAATTGATGAAGAAAAAACGATAACGGATTTCAGTAAAAAAATGATTTAAGTTATATACAATTTCATATTGATACACTATGCACGAGCAGTAACCCGTATAGACATGATAATATCGGGATACATTTTGAGATAGCAAAATCTAACTAATCCTCCATCGAGTTTCGACATCATATTTTGTAAAATGTATTTGCGGTATCTAAATGAAGCATTATCTTTTTTAAAGTGTGTGCCTGATTGGTCCCTCGGCAGCTAATATACTATTTTGTCGATGTTGAAAGGAACTTTATAGCTCTATCAACATATGGTGGGTAATCTGGTTGACAGAACTATTAAAAAGTTTTGTAGGATGTAGTGTAAAGAGGAATACATACAAATCAGTCCCATAGTCACAGTATACTCATACAATGGTCAACACAATGAAGATCACGGTTATTACCAAAAACTGAAATAATGCTCAAGACTGAGTCATGTAGCTGAAATTAAGAAGAAAGTCCCACCATGAACCTCTTATTGTCAGATGTCAGTCGAGACCGCTGCTTAATTACTGATCTTAAAAAGTCTTTGGTGTGATTCCAGTATTCGAGTATCCTCTTACCGCTCCCGAAGCTGACGCCTTAACCATTGGCCATGCGTGGAGGACCAGCAAATTGGCATTCATTCAGCCAGAAGTGTTGAAATGCGTGCCCTGTTGGACAAACGTCAGACATAGACGAATCATTATAAACCGGAGTTTTAGAAAATAAGAGTAAAATATTGACCAGCTGAACAAAACGGCCGTTAATAAACATCGGTGTTCTTGAAATAACAGGCTCAACGAGACAAATCAAAATTTGGAAGGTTTAAGTGGTTTTATGGGAGTATCGGCCAAGTTCTTAGTTAGGGGCTAACCTTACGAAGTAGGATAATATTTAAGCATTTGATGGTTTTAAAAAATTGAGTCGAGAGAGGATATGGGTAATTGTTCCTGAGTTTTCAGTTGTTGAACAAAAAAGCGGAGCCTTTGAGTTCAACAACAAAAAACAAAGGAATAATCACACATATCCACCGAGACTCTATTTTTATAACCATCTAATGCAATTAGTATTCAAACTTTTTAATTTTTATTCCGAGGAGTTGGCACTATTTTTCCGTGTGGCAATACACTGACATAACATAACAAATTTGGTTGTTAACTTACGTAATTATGATTATAATTGGAAAGTGGAATTTTTAAACCCACCGAATGACAGAAGCAAAGGTTTGACGTCATGAGAAAGTGTGCCCAAAAATTAAATTGCAAAAATGAATTATAGGTACTGTCAGCTATAAGAACATGGTTTGCGTTTTATCTTGTACTGAAGAAAAGTTTGAAGAAATAATCTTTTGACCCCGGAATTCAATTTTGCAACTAGAAAAAAACAGATATCTACGATGGGGCTCACTAATCTATGAAATAAAGGTGACTTGGAGAGCAGGTATAGTTTACTCATTTATGTTGATAAAAAGGGGGCCATCTCGGAAGACTGAATATCTCGGGGCACAGTTATGTATGTTGACATTCTGGATTAATTGTTTATATTTATAAATTTTGTTAATAATGTTTAATCTTGTACCTTTAAATATACACGTACTTTTATTATGTGAATGGCAACCGAATACCAACACTTCTACTTCTCTTTCTTTTCTTCTTCTTGATATTGCAGTATGAGACTTGGTGATTAACGCAACCCATTATATAAGAGTTGTCTTTTAGCATTGTTTTGTTGAACTAGATTAGTCCTTTAAGCAAGACATGTATTAATGCGTACCTTTTATTCCATTGGCCAGCTAATTAAAAATTACTGATCGTATATTATTATAGGTCTGAAAATCCAGTCAGCGAGTATCATGTAGTCAAAGAGAATAACAATATGATATATCTTTTCAACAAATTCCTCTTGGAGATTGTGAATTTTCTATGATGCTTCTGATGATACACTTGAAGTGGAATAAGACAGGTGTTGATGATTTAAATTATTTTACAATATCGTGGAAAAAGGCTGAACATTTTTCGTGAGCTTTTCATCATTATAAGGAATTTGTTACACCGATAATGGCTTTTTGCGAAATGAGAATAGTGATGTTATCGTTGAACAACCGATTGCAAAATAAATTAGTTTTGAGTCAGATAAACTCATGAACCTTTCTGCTTTATAAAAAGTATACTTTCGCAATCGTAAAATGATTTTGTCAGCGTAAATAAGGAAACCAATTAATCACCGTAGTTCTAAGTATTTTTTTCTTTTGTTGTCCTTCTGCTAATCGTGTTTCTTTGTGGTCATGAGATCTAGTGGACCAAGGAAAACGAAGTTTGATCTATCAACGTTCAGATTCGGGTTTTTTATGCGACCTAGAGATAATAACAACTTAAACAATCAACGTTATTTCACTTTCGTCTTGTATTCAAGCTTTCATTTAAGGATATTTTTTACATACAATAATTCCTGTATGTCTCACCCTGGACCGTTGTCTAAAAATGTTTGTTCCACCGTTTACCAATCACCGTGTTTTTCAGGAAAATGGTACAACACAATGAAATGATTTAAAGTAAGAAACACAAGTTTGTCATCTGGTTACAAAAGCTATTGAAGGGAAAGTCTGAAAAAACCTCAAATGACAAGAGTAACGAGAAAAACGGGTAACTTATGACGTCATGGGGATTATTCGATGCAATTGGCAGTGTAAATCTGGTGTTCAATAGTGCTTTGACTCACTGAGAAGACCTGTCAACCCAGGTCGTGTACTCATCATGATAGTTTCTGTCTTGTCTGAGACATTCCTAAGAGTATTAAATTGAGTACAACTTTGACAGAAATGATAATCGATGGTCTTATAAAAAAGAGTTTTCAGTTTAATATCAAAGTTTGGTTCATTGTCGTGGTTTTAGCCTCGTGATGAAAATTAGGCTAAATACGAATACATTAGGAAGCTCACTAAGAGGGTCCCTAAAATATAACGGAATTTGGCCTGACCAATGCAAATTCGGAAAAAAAACAATTATTTGCGCTTCATTGGCAAGAAACTATTTTTTACATTAAAAAAAATGTGATTTATATATTACAGGTGATCATTTCTCATAAGAAACCCCTTTGAGGTCAACAAGTCCTTACAAACACCAGGGGAACAAACTCGCCTTCAAAAGTTTGTTTCACATTGTGAGGAAGTCGAGGCAGCCACAGAAAAAAAATTGACTTTAGAATAATCAAATGATAAATGTATAAAAAGCTTCTGATAGATAATGGAAGTAAATCAGACACACCAAGAGAAGTCAATGAAACAAATAAAGATTGAGGATTAAAGATACAACTGGCATAGCAAACGTTGGTAATAAAGGGCTGGGATTGAGACAAAGGAAGAACTACAACACTAGTGACATGGCAGATTTGAAGAAACCTGGTTGTGAAAGAAGTCAGGATGAAAGAGGTAGACAGAAGACGAATGCACATAACAGGTCTAGCAAAACAAGGGGCACCATACTTCCAACTGGACAATCTCCTGACATTCTCCTGACAGCCTATTAAGACAATGTTTAATTGTGATCTCGAACTAACTTTACTTTGACGGGTTGACCCTATTTGCATTAACAATCAGCTTGACACATTTGTGTTTCAGCTGAACTCCCTGGAGAGTTCTTTTCCCCTGTTTTCGACGTCACGCGCTTCTTTAATATTTATTCTTCTAAAGCAACACTTAATATTTCAGAAAACCTTTATAATTTCTGAAATATCGGTACAAATAGACTTCATAGCTTCAGATGCTGCATAAAAGATATTTGAATGTTCATTTTCATCCTCTATTTGTATATCTAATATGCCAGAAAATAGAGAAAAATTAACGCATTTTAAGGCTGAATGGCTTTTCCAGTACGCTTTATTTATAATGACCCAAAATGAAGTCAATCCTTTACCTTAGCAGCTTTCTGTGATGTATATAGACATATGGTTCAAGGCATTTCATCTTTTCATCGTTGAATCTTATAATCATACCACAGTGTTTAGTAGGGTACCCAATAAACACCTGGATACAGTTAGGAAATGGTTGTAAAATGTCCTGCCAATGGAAATAATATGTCAGTCCCTAACAGGATTCGAACTCGGTGCAACTAGCTCCTAAGTCTGACAGCCTGTTAGTCTACCTCGTTTCCATTTAAAGAAGGAATGTAGATTATTGATCAATGTCAGACCATGATTTGAATACTAAAGACATCTTAACTTGGTGCAAAGGAAAATAAATTGTTTAGACTCAAATTAATTCTAGTAACACAAACTTAATCAGTGTTTTACTTGACATAAGAACAATAGTGGTTTCAAATAATATGTTAACATACATCGATCTTATTTATATTGATCACTGATTACTGATTTCGACAATTTTAAACAGATATCTTATCAAATCACTCAAATCACGTTATTTTGTGTTTTATAATCCCTATTTAATTGAGAGTGTTTTATCAAAAAATCAATCTGTGGACCTTTGAAAAAACACATTTTAGTAATCACATGACAGTTTTAGTTTTAGTTTAGATACGATCGGAATAACAACGATCATCCTAACGATCAATAGTATTTTACTTTCATGTAGTATTCAAGCTTGCATTAAGGCCCGTTTTCGATAAAATAACTGCTTTCTAATTCTGGGTACTATTGAAGAGTTGACCAATTTCCGTGCTTTTCAGGAAATGGTAATCTATGCAGCAGGGGGACGTAAACGTCAACACTAGCTGTTAGAGTGGTTTCCTTTCTTTTCCTGACACAATCTGACAGCAAACTAGTTCAATTTTTCTATGTATACTTTAAGAAGGATTCATAACATAAATACTCAGATACAAACATATCATGAGAAAATCAGTTTTTAGTACAGCACAATTACTTATATAACATTATTTGTAACGAAATGCCATGCTTCACAAACATTTTTTCATACGTAATGGGAGGGGTATTTAATATTTAAACCTCATTTCAAAATCAAAATCAAATATTAAAAACATGTTCCTATATATCTTCATTAAAAGAATCATTGGCTTACCTAAATAATTAATCATTTACAAGTGGAAAAGAAGCTATATGACCAAAAGATTCAAGTCCAATAACCGCGCACTGTTTGTGATAAAATACCATGTAACTATGGTTACCGAGACCGATAAGTTATCGTATCACGTGACTCAAAAATCATGTTGAACTGTGATGTGATGAGGCTCACGTGATGGGCGGCGTTAATTTCAACAGATGGCAGATACATATTATGATATATTACAATAGCATGTGTTACATGTAGGACGATTGCCTTAAATTGACATTTATTATAATAATATACAATACAAACTACAGATCTATTCAGTTTAATAAGGAAACAAATGTGCCAATTGTGACAGAGAATTCAAGAACTTTTATTAGCTTAACTGTCGATATTAAATGTGTATTCAGGGCGTCATAACCGTACTATGATGACGTAGAACGGTAAAGTTTCATCATTTGACTTTCGTTCAAAAACGGGGACTGGAAAAGGGTTCTTGAATGTCTAGCAAAAATTCGAGATGATCACAAAGTCAAACAATTGTGAACAAAGCTATATGGTTGTCTGCTTGGGCAGATGTGAAATTGGGTTCCAGTGTGATCTTCGCTCATCCGTTAAATAAAACCCTTATTTCCTGGTATATTTAACAAATTCCTACATACTCTTAACGTTTTATCAATTACATTTCTGAGGTCAAGATGACCGAGTACAAAAATAAATGGCTTAAAACACAACGTTGTAGGGATCCCTCCCTAAATGGCGCAACTAAATGCACATGCTTGAAATTACGATTACAATTTGACCTTCCGCCCCCGCCCCACCCTCGTAGCAACAAAAGGATCGGATATGGACAATAGAACGGAGAAAGTAAGTGCATTTATGCAAGATGAAAATTCTATCGGGGTTAGGATAATAATAAAACAGCAGCCGTCAAAGACGACATAGTGAAAGAGTTCAACCTTCTACCTCAACATATTGTACTAATAAGTTGAGTATGTGAATAGCCAAGATGAATGTCTTTGTGATGTTATGTTTAAAACCGGACTGATGTCGTTTGATGAGAAATTCACTATTTTCCGAGGAACATTTATTCCCAGAAATGAAGACAACTCTGTTCTAAGTGTTAACATGGTGATGAAATTGAACAACACATCTAATGAATTGAAAAGACGATGACACACTATCAAATAACATTAATTATTATGACTCGGTAACTTATCTTGATGTTTTGTGTCACCAATGTATTAGGAAAGCTAAATTGGCAACTTCAACTTTTTGTTATACTTTTGAACATTTTGATCTAGTAACAGGTGATATAGGGTCAGTATAAAACCCAATGTTGTATATTGTATTATGATGTGAATTACTAAGAGAACTACAACCAATGTGTGAGACCCTAATTAATAATGATATTACTTTTAGCCATAGCTCCCACATATTAAGTTTCAATTGCAATTTTCTATTTTTCACAAACACAGAATATGTAACCAAATATATAACAAGAACAATAGGGCCAAATCTTTTGCATGATGTCATGACTAATACACAACAAAATTAGATGGTTATAAACAAGAAGCAATTAGAGAATACTGAATTGTATGCTTGCGTCTCAATTCAAATGGAGGTATTTTGCGCAAGGTGTTAATACCAATAAATACTCTAAATTTGCGTAATTTATAACGAATCTTAATTATTGATTCGATAATATCAAAAGTTGCCCCCATCTCTTTTTTAAAATCATTGCTACGCGCCTGAACATATAGAGGCGAAATTAAAACCCACGAGCAATGTTCAGTGCAGGGTATGTGAGCGATTTCATCATAAAAAAGTGTACAGTGAACACTTGACGAGTATTTAAAAGGTTTGAACCAGCCGTGTCGTTTATCAAACATGTCTTACTTTCTTTTTCTACTGATGAGCTAATTTTAAGAAGAAGTCGGGTATCACCGACGCGACTTAGTCGCTAGTATAGAATATTCAAAGTACCAAGCCAATTTATCTGCTTTAGAGACTCGATTCATGACCATCTACTGTCCAGAAAGTATTTTGCACTTAACTCATTTCCTACCGTTAGCCGCACCATGCGGCTTTCTAGGCTCGGGGTGCTACAAGGGGACTCCAGCGCTTCTGTCTGACCTTGGCCATACCGGCTCACAAGTTAAGGTGTTTTTTTTTGGGGGGGGAACGTTTACCTCATTTTGTCTTGTTTTTGTATTTCAAACTGGCCACGGATTATGTGGAAAACACTGACGAAAAAAAGAGTGTTGAAAGTTGGGTCAGAAAAGGGTCAATAACTACGTCAATATTGATTGTTTGGACTTGAAATTCATTTTCTTGGAAAGCCAATTGAATTTGCATGACATTTTAGAATTAAGCTGGGCCTGCTACTTTTTTCGCTGTCTCAGGTCGAAAAAGTGCTGACTCACCAGTTCTTTTTCAGCCAGTGGGTCAGTTAAATCTGAAGTTTCACCCCTACATATGATATTCATGTCAAGACCTTGAGTTTGGTATAATAATATGTCAAGTCAAAGGTCAGGAAATGTCCAGTACTGTCATCTGCGACGCTAAAATTGGTCAAATTTTACACACAGCTTGGTAGGAAAAGGGTTACCCAAGTAACAAGTTACCTCATTAAAGTTTGCTTCGATAGTAATGAAAATAATAGGGACTTCGAAGGCAGCATAAATGATAAAAAAAAGCGATAACCAAAAATTTAAAGTGGTAGGTTTCAAACCCAGAGCCTCCCGGATAAAAAAAGAATGCGCATCCATTAAGCCGACTGTTTGCAAAACAGAACGTTATTTTTTTTCATATGCAATTAATGATTATCATCGGAGTTTTAAACGAACAACATAGTGTTAACTTACCTTAATGAAGTTCCAACTTGAAAAAATATAAAGAAAACTAAATATTCGCAATGACAAATTAGCAATCACTGTCTCAACACGAAAGCTTGTTGGTTGTCGCAGACATGACTGTAAAGTCAAATGATCAGAATAGAGTCATTCTTGGGCCCTATCTTGGTCGAAAGCCGGATTGGGACAGGACTTTTATACATATAAGAGTCCTACCTTAGATTTTTTTAAATATTTAATCTATTCGAAATTCGCTTTGAAAGATAATTTTTTGGGTACTTAGTCGTTGATTGAATGTTGGCATTGTGTTAAGATGTTCTTTTTTTAGTCTCAGTACTCACGTACCTCCTTATCACTGATTGGCGACCTCGGAAATTAATCATACATTACAAGATAAAAATAAGAAAATGACTTGTTGCCCCCTTCAATTATCAATAATCTTATTGACCTACTTCTTAAGCGTTGGCTATTCTGGGTCAGGACATCTTGATCGGGTTTCTCGTCATCACGGAACGTGAGTTTATGAGATGAGGAGACACGAGTTAATGAGAATCGAAAGCATTACACGTCACAGCCATGTAAAATTACGAGCGGGCATATGGTTAGAGCAATGTCAACCACTTGATGGCTGAACGTCTAAAGGTTAAACCAAGATAGTTTTTTATCTCAGTAATTGGTTCGCTGACAACAGTCCAAATGTTTCATGACAAATCCGGAATTGATTTGCTGCGGAGGTTATTTGGTATTTTAAGCAACTCTGCATTTCTCAAACTGTGCTGTACTGCTCACAAAAAGTATGGGATATTTATCTTTAATAATTTTCTCATTAAAGGGGGAAAAATATTGGGAGGAACACTAATTGTTTATAAACTTTGTTGATTAAGATTGATTTGATACCTTCATTTTTTGGAAAACAATTATCTTGACATATCCTGTAAGTCATGCAACTTGATGTTGTCGAAACAGTTCAAATAATAAGGATCTTAATTGAATTAGAGACAATGTTATATAGATAGAAAATAACGTTAGGTTCGCATATATACGAAAGAGATAGAATGAAGCAGATTAATTTTCATGTACATACTAGTGGCTTAGTAGCCGGTCTTGCCGGGGAAGGTTACAAAAAGAAAGAAAACATGAACATGCTGACTTTGTAATCACCTTGTCGACCCCGTCCATCTCTCTCCGCGATGCGCAAATATCCCCCCACCCCGCTTTAAAAAATCATAGTTTTAAAAAAACTTGTATAAAATTCACTTTTTGTATCAGATTTGTTTACATTTAAGACGG
>JAUUEB010127140.1:0-14752 GCA_032362205.1 Clione limacina
GTCACGATCGCTTTCTTTAAAGCAGAGTCAAAAATGTAGCTATAAAATACCAGTCATGATAAAAATGGTATAGGTTAAAGAACGTATTAAGTCAAATTCCTACCTACTTGTAGTGACATGTCTTGGTTTATTAAGTAGCTCCTCACCGTACAGGTGCAAGCTGACCACAGAAATACAAGTTCGCGTGATTAAACAATAACTCACTCTGTGGCACCACCGAGTCGACGATATGAAGACTTATAAGTCCATTATGACAACAATGACATTATTCTAGAACGTTCTTTGTAATCAAACAAACAAATAAACAAACAGCGAAAAATAATCTATCTGAAAGAAGGCTGCTAGAAGTAAACCTTTGACAATGCAGTTGCAGTTTAGATAAAAAAATAAAACGAGGAGGAAATTTAGAATCACAAGTGTTGCAAAAGTATATTGGAGCAGAATGTCGACCGCTCCGCAATTTTGTCTTCGAAATAAACAAATAAATGTTTCTTAAGTATTATGACGCATGCCGTCAGAATTCTTTTTGTTTGTTTGTTTTTTTAGTTTGCCTTGAACATTGTCAACTTTTTTTGTTGACTGATAATAACCCTTATCCGGAAATAATTTGAAAGGGAAATTAAAACTGCATTATATGAAGTTCGTGATGCGCAACCCATATCCGCACAAAAATATAAGTTTATTCATATTATGAAAGCCCTTAGTTATCTGCACTTGTTTTTTGATGATGAAGTACAATATTTGTGTCCACAAAGGCAGATATTCAGCGCTATATAAACAAAAATTTTGAGATAAAAATTGACATACGTTTAAAACTTTGGTAATTGATCTTCAAAGTGTAATTCTGGGCGTAAACTCGCTATTTTGATATAAAGTTGTACATTGATCATGTAGTGACTAGTGAGGTTTAAAAGCATATATTTTGACATTATACTAGCTGACCTTTAATCAACACGACAATGAAAGGGAGTTCAATTGTTATGTTTATGAAAATGTGTAGGTAGTAGGTTTTCTTCCTAAAATATTTTTATAGAGAGTGGGGGTTCAACAGCTTAATATATCTTAACATATCGAGTCTCTTTTGGTAGAGGACTTCACAAAACTTTATTTATTTAACAGATAATCCAAAAAAACACACAATGTATATCCTCTTTTTACGCATATGAAACCTCATTTATAGCTATAAATTATGCTATGCAAATGTCATTAATAAATTATGCTATTTTACACAATTGACCTTAATCCATTTAACCTTAATCAAACCTTAAATATATTTTCCTTTCACAGAAATGACAATGTTCGTGATACAATTTTAATATCTTAAGATTAGTTGATTTGTTTATTCAACTCAGGTCAACAAAAATCATTTATCATGATAGTTCCCAGACGTGTACCTAGGTCTATCATAGCATGACCTTTAACCAGTACTCACGACGAGCGTATGTTGACCTACTGTCCAGGGGGTGGTCAAGCTGAACCCAAGTTCCCTGGTGCGAGTCATGTAATTAGCGGGATAGCTATGCACTGGCAATGTTTACAAAACCTTTCTGGTACTTTTCTCAAATTTCATTTTGGCAGCATTTATTTTTGTATAACTATCCTGGCATTAGGTGAACTGGACATGGTTTATTTTCCCTGTACATTTATGAATGTCACTGTCTATACACGATTATAATGGCTAAGAAACGAGACTGTCTACACTTTGTTGCTACTGTAAATCGTTTGGATATTTGTTTACGGAGTTCTAGATTACTGAACAGAACATAGTCGTTATTATTTATTTTGTTAAACCCATTTTTATCTATTTATTTTGTATTCTCAACAACTTCTCTGCGAGAGTACCATATTTTCGTCTGGTCTGTGTGTCTGTGTGTCTGTGTTTCGGTGTGTCGGTGTGTCGGTGTGTCGGTGTGTCTGTGTATCTGTGTGTCTGTGTGTCTGTGTGTCTGTGTGTCTGTGTGTCGGTGTGTCTGTGTGTCTGTGCGTATGTGCGTCGGTGTGTATGTGTGTCTGTGTGTCTGTGTGTCTGTGTGTCTGTGTGTCTGTGTGTCTCTGCGTATGTGCGTCTGTGTGTCTGTGTGTATGTGTGTTAACACCATGACTTGAACAATATTTTTGGACCCTTTCGTTTTTGGAAATAGTATAGAATGAGTAACGAATCTTTGCTATTTAAAACCAAATGATTTATAATTTAAGCATTGGATGGCGTATAAAAATCGCGTCGAGAGGGGATATGGATGATTGTTCCTGAGTTTTTAGTTGATGAACGAAAAGGCGAAGCCTTTGAGTTCAACAACGAAAAAACAAAGGAATAATCACACATATCCCCGAGACTCGATTTTTATAACCATCTAATGCGATTGTTATACAAACTGCTTTTTTTATTCCAGTAAAAAGGCACTATTTTTCCATGTGGCCTTACACTGACATTGCATGACAAAACGGGTGTGTTTACAAAAGATTGTTTACTTCCGGAATTGTGAGTAACATTGGAAAGTGTGATTTATAAACCAGTGAAATGACAGAAATGAAAGTTTGACGTCATGAGAAAGTGCACAAAAATTAAACAAAGTATTACTTCCGTCAGCTCTATATGGAGATGATTTGCGTTTTATCTTTTACTGCAGTAAAGTTTGAACAGAATAAACTTCTGACCCCGGAATTGAATTCTGCAACCAAAAAATAGATATCTACGATGGTGCTCACTTATCTATAGACATAAAGGTTACATTGAGAGCAGGTATAGTTTACTGACTTATATTGATAACAAGGGGGCAATCTCGGGAGACTGACTGACTATCTAGGGACACTGTTATGCATGTATTACATTCTGGATTATTTATTACTTTTGTTAATAATTTTTTATCCCATTACCTTTAAATATACACGTACTTTTATTGTGTGATGGCAACCAAAAAACAATACTCCTACTTCTCTTTCTTTTTCTTCTTCTTGAAATTGCAGTGTGAGATTTGGTGATTAACGCAACCCATCATATAAGAGTTCTCTTTTTACATGGTTTTGTTGAACTAGAGTTGTCCCTTAAGTAAGACATGTGTTCATGCTCACCTTTCATTTCATTGGCCAGCTAATAAAAAAAATTCTGATCATACATCGGGGTATTGTTAATAAGTTAAAGTCCAGTCAGCGAGTAACAATGAAAAACTGTCGAGGGTGAAATTGGTAAATATACGGGGAAAAAAATATAAAGTGATGTTGGGGACAGATAAAGTGTGATTGCATCACTTTGGTGCCAGGACTTGGATGTCTTATTTTTGTGTCGATGTTAATCTGAGTAGCACTATCATTAGCGCTACTTTAGGTGATCCTTAACTGTTCCTTTTCAGCAATTGATTATCATCCACATCGACTTTGTTTGTACACAAATTACTCGGTCGGTTTTGAAAGAAACAGCTCTCATCGATTATGTAAAGTACACAATGCACACTTTTTTAGGACTCGTATCCATAGGTTAAAGGGACTCAGATGGCTGTTATGAAGTTACATTATTATGAAAGCAAATTATATTATTTTGAAAAACCTATCTCTAGTTAACTTTAAATGATTTCAGCTACATTTTCTGAGAAAATTCTCTGACTGAATTGCATTTAAGTCTTCTGCGTTAATGATAGGTAAATTATGCACTTTAAATTATCATAAAAATTTCCAATATTAGATTGGACGTGGCGCGATGACGTCCACCTTCTTAGGTCACGTGATACGGGCAGAAACCTAGCGACATATCTGTTATGATTAACGCTAAGGTTTACTCCCTAGAGAGATGCGGAGACAGGAGACGTCGCTGAGAGGTCAGTGCCAATAGTCTTGGATTTAATAAGATGAAACTCATTAGAATTGGACACTTTGGTGGTCTCTTGGAGAGAGATGGTACTTGTAAGTCGTACCTGACCAATTATCTCTCGGATGATCACATCATTTGACTACATTTATTTTATAATTTTGGATTAAATTATTAAGTTATCCATAACAGATCTGTCGCTAGGTTTCTGCTCGTGTCACGTGACCCACGAAGATGGCCGTCATCGCGCCATGTCTAATCTAATATTTGAATTTACAAGCCGAATCATGGGAACTATTGATCTATAGAAAAAACACATATTAGACGTATATCAGATAGCAAACATGATCGATATACAATTTTAAATATCACAAAAAATGTCGTGTCCAGGTTTGGGCTGCTCGCTACATTTCTTTAGGACACACTTTTATAATTTGAGTGTACGATTTGGTTATTTTAATGCATTGTTAAAAATATATTCAAGAGAGAGTCAGATGATGACGGCTATAATTGTTGTAACAACTGGATTAATACAACATGTAAAAGATCATTCAACTAATTCTGCTGTTGAAACTGACTGAACCTCTTTTCACCGCCACAAAGTTGTTTATACTCAATACGCATACACAACTGATAATCTTCAGCCACCTGTCAGATACTATACAATGAAGGCGCCAGATGTGTTCATTGATTGCACTGTTCTTAATTGTGTTAATAAATAAATTATAATTATTCAACCCTAATCATATAAGGAAAAAACAAAAAAGTCCACCCAAAAGTCCTCCCTTCGAGCAGCTGCAACTGTCAAGGTGTTAAATGAACTTTTTTTTCTAAAAAAAATATACATAAGAAAATAATTCAGGTTAACAATGAGGCCAAATACTTTTTTGATATACAAAACTTATTGTCATTTGCTATGAATATTTTGACTTGACTCTTGTTCTTTATGAGAAGAAAGATTACCTTTCAAAGAGTCCATAGTTGATTGAAACTTGACGTTTCTGCTACATCACGTAGCCTTGATCATAAGTGAAGTTGACCGGCAGATCGGATGTTAGATCTGCGCAAGACTCGATGTTGATGACGTACAATGGAAAAAAGAATACGTCGAGGCTTCATTACGTTCTCTGTCTGTTTACTAAATTCTTCCAAAATAAAAATTCAGGAATTCCTAGACGAGACAAGTAGCCATTTCCCGTGCACAGTTTGGTAAAGATCATCGCAGAATATTGTTGGTCAGCTCTCCAAAGACCAATTTCAAAAGATACACGAACACTTTCTACATAACTCCTTTCAAATTTACTAACGTAAAAAACGAAAAAAGAATAAGATCGAAAAATATAACAATAAGATACTTTTATTCATGTTGATAACCGACCTAAATTCATATCGATAAAAGATTGGGGAACGTCAATGTTGCAAGGTTTAATATAGTGCTTCTTCATTACTTCATGAGACTCGCTCTGTTCTAAACGAATTACACCATTAAGAGATATGGAGATGAATTTCCTGAACAGAAAACAGATTGTATAAAAGTCAAATGTTTAACCCTCTCGTGTATGACTGTGCAAAGGTCAGGTTTATTGAGTGATGTCTCATGGGATTTAAACACTAATTCCAATGTAAACAAAAGAACCGCCCTTCTCTCAAAATTTCCTTTGGGATTTGACCTAATTACGTCACACAATTTAGTAGCCGTTGCAGTTTTATGTATATTCTCATTTCAACGTCATATTACCTCATACGAGAGTATAATAAAAATGGGAGAACAGTAATCATTTAGTTTATGATATTGCTTGACGTCCTTTGTATTAACGTATTTATGTCTTTAGATATCTGTATTTGCTCTTTGTATATAATGGATATTAGTCTTGGTGGGTGAGTAAGTGAGTGAGTGAGTACTTGAGTGAGTGAGGGGATGGATGAGTTAGTGGCTTGGTGGTTGGGTGGGTTGTTTGGTGAGTGAACGAGTGAGCGAGTTAGTGAAGGAGTGAGTAAAGGATTGAGTGAGTGAGTGATCGAGTGAGTGAGTGAGTGAGTGAGTATGTGAGTAAGTGAGTGAGTGAGTGATTGAGTGAGAGAATGAGTGAGTGAGTGAGTGAGTGAGTGAGGGGATGGGTGAGCTAGTGGCTTTGTTGTTGGGTGGGTTGTATGGTGAGTGAACGAGTGAGCGAGTTAGTGAGCGAGTTAGTGAAGGAGTGAGTGAGTGAGTGAGGGGATGGGTGAGTTAGTGGCTTGGTGGTTGGGTGGATTGTTTGGTGAGTGAATGAGTGAGGAAGTTAGTGAAGAAGTGAGTAAGTGAGTGAGTTAGTGATCGAGTAAGTAAGTGAGTGAGTGAATGAGTGATTGAGTGAGTAAATGAGTGAGTGAGTGAGGGGATGGGTGAGTTAGTGGCTTGATGGTTGGATGGATTGTTTGATGAGTGAATGAGTGAGGAAGTTAGTGAAGCAGTGAGTGAGTGAGTGAGTGGCTTGTTGTTTCGGATGGTTGTGTGGTGAGTAAATGAGTGCGATAGTAAGTCAGTGAGTGAGTGAGTGACCAAGTGAGTGAGTGACTTTTAAAAAAACACTTTCTTGAGTACCATCCTGAAATAGTGTACGCCGGCTCTTCTGGGGACCTTCTATGAATATTTTTCTCAATTTTTTGAACGATATTTCTTAAACATAGTTCTGGGCCTTGAGTTGTTTGCTATATTATCTTTGTTATTTTCTTCTGATGGTCTTGGTTGTACTCAGTAGGAGTACTCATTGTTCTAGTTAATTAGAGTTAATTTAGTCGGTGGAATAACACCTAGTCTTGTTGAGTGAGTATATGAGAGCTGAGTGTAAGGGCAGGTGAGTGAGTAGCTTTGTGATTGCTTGGGTTGCTTGGTGAGTGTATGAGTAAGATAGTACGCATGCTCATTGTACTCATTTTTTCCAGTTAATATATGTGTCGGTGGTATGTTGGGATCACCCAAGGTGTTAACTTCATGGACACAATACGTGTATATTGTATATAGACATGCCATTGCCATAAGATTTGGGTGTATATTTGTACATTCTAAGTATTTCAATTAAAGTTACCGCATTTTACAATCTTTTTTATTAGTTCACATTTTAAAAGCACAATCTAATGATTAAAATACTATCCCACAATTTCGATTTGGTTTTCACTCATTGGAGTAAATGTCATTTCTCGTATATTATCTCATGTGTATAGCTCAAGCTAAGCTCACGTTATTCTTTGGATCGGCAAATTTCAAACTTTAATACGGAACATTCTTTTAACTAGAGCTATGAAAGGATAACTTGAGAGCAAAATTTGATCCGTGAAAGACTGAACCACAGCGGTAAAATAAATGCTACGGTTAACATGCTTGACAGGAAGAAGAATCGACAAATTGGGGGCGAATGAGAGAAGCGATCCAAAATTATAGTATACTTACGATTTGCATACATATTTTTAACGATATCTTTATCAACTGATGTTAAGTTGGTTTAAAGTTTAGAAGGCCCGAATATAACATGTGTGTATATATTATATTTCCTAGTACTGATCACCACAGACTCTTGTATCCTTTGTAACACTTAACTAAGATTAGTTTTTATCTTTTAGTTATCAGTTTCGTTTGGTATGAAACGCGTTGAAAATTATACTGAAATATTAACAATATATCTAAATATAGTGATAATAGTGCTAGAATGTTCTTGTCTGATATATAGAAAATATAATGAGATAAATAGATAAATAATGATAACATTTTCCATTAACACGAGCCTGGTACGCTCTTTTGTTGCTTGGTGACCGTCTAATGAGACACTCAAACCACTAATTGTCTGGACGTTTATACCCAAGGGGCAAGGTTTACTGTGGTCACTTTGAGCTTAGACATGACCAGAGAGCTGTAGTGAATGGCACAATACTGGACTTAACTAGGACGGACTGTCTCAAAGGAGATCCTAAACTCAAACATAATGGATGATTTTGTATGTGACCCGAGTAGAAGTGTGAGTTGCAAAGAAGGATGAGAGTAGATTTTGTTTGCTATTTGATGGTTCTTTTAAACGATTCTCTCCCAACAGGGTAAGATTCATGCAAATAATGATGATTGATGAACAATTAAAATTAATAATTATTTGACCCTAATGATATGGGTATCAAACAAAAGAGAATTCACCCACAATGTTTCTAATGTGACAGCTACATATGTCGTCTTGTTAAATGAACGCGTTCTTTAATTGAATGAATATTCATGAGGAAACAAATACAGGTTATCCATGTAGCCAAATTATGCCCTTGTATGGGCCTAATGGCCATTCTGTATATAACGAGTTTTATCAACAAATAAAATGGCACCGAGGTTCACCTAGGGGCTTTTTACAAGATGAATCGAGAAATAAAAGACAGAAGCGGTGTATTTCTTATATTTTCTACATTTGTTTAACTTTTATTTCAAAGGACCCTTAAATATTCAAAATTTGCAATATGCGTATGTTTTATATAACATTTGAAAGGAGTATCCGTAAAATTGCACTACACTCTGTAAAAACAGTGATACTAAATAGCGGAGTTCTTGATTAAGATATATATGAAAGAAAAAGATAACGAATTATTGAATGAAAAAAATATAATTCGAAGTCTAAAAATCGGTTGAATAACCTAACATTTTTATGTTGGCTCTGACACATAATATTGCTGGAATCACATGGAAGCTAGCATTGGTTTTCTAGATAAATAATAATTGCTACAATTAGACCTCTCAAATTCACTAATCGACTTCTCATCCATAAAAACATTTAGATGCGATAATAGAACTAATCCTGTTGTAATGACCACAATCCTCTGATGCAGTTCTTCCATGATACTTTGACTTTACAATGACCTGAGCAGATCTAGACTCTTCTCACCAGTCAACATTCAGGGAAAGATATGACTATTAGAGTGACGTCCCTTTGGGAAATGTCTGCCAGATTGCTGTGAGATAAGGAGAGTCCATTGTGAATTCGGTCGACTTCTCATTAACAGGAGATTGATCTTTTAAAAACTAAACTATTCTCTTGGTCTCTCTCACAATCTTGCTCTCTCTTTCTCTTTCTATTTTTCTCCATTTCTCTCTCTCTCTCTTTCTCCCTCTCTCTCTCTTTTTCTCTTTCTCTACCATTCTCTCCTTTTCTCTCTCTCTCCCATTCTCTCGTTCTCTCTCTCCCTCTCTCTTCTTCTCCCCATCTCCCCCTAATCCCTTTTCACTCTCTATCATTGTGTTTCATGATTGAGTACTTCATTGTATACGCTTAAATTCTACTCTGTTTAATATCTAGAGTAGACATTTAATCAAACCAACTACTAAAGAACAAGACTAAGTTTCAAACGTGCGAGGACTTGATAAAACACAAAAAATGACAACACACAAGGCAATAAAGACTGAGAAAACCCCAGACAGAGAGACAAGAGCTTTTACCACATCGATTTCAATTTGTCGCCCATCATAGAATCATTATTGAATTTGCCACAACGCAATTTTCTCGTTTAACAAATGATGTTCATGAAAAGGAAAAGGCAAGCGAAAAGGAAAATTTAATATTATAAACGCCAGATTCAAGAAAAGATAAGAAGATAAAAACTAAAAACGAGAAATAAAAGATGACAGAGGCATTGTTCTTTTCTGTCAAGGCTACAATTCCCCCTTCCCCCCTTCAACACAACTTTAAATTGAATATAACGTCATTGTTCAGATTGTAATGCTATACAAATTAAGTGAAGTACAGTCCAGAAAAATATCTTTTAAACAAAACTCTTTTCAGGGGATTCGACTCAGGAACTTAAATTGTTAGATTGAATAATTATATTTTTTCACAAAAATATATCTCATCTTGGTAAACTCAGACATGTTTTAAAATAATCGTCGATGATTTAAGGGACAAAATGTAATTCAGGTGAACAGTTCAGTTCGTATTTTGTCTATATCCAGACGCGTAGATAGGATTTTGAACAGGGCGTACAAATTTGGTTAATATCAAAACTCTGATTGCGAGCCGTCAAACATTTGACAATGAGTTAAAAATGATGCAAATTTAGAGAATTTGTTACTGAAATGGAGGGGGACATTCCCCCTTGTCACACGTGGCAAGAAGCCCGCCTATATCATTTATGAAGCAATTATTTGTCAACAGACTAGTGTCATATGTCTAGCCATCATCCCCGTCCCCTTAAATAATAATATCCACATCGTATACTCTGTTGTTCGACTGGTACACCCCCGTATCCGAAACAAGACTCACTTTCAAAATAGTTCCAAAGATCAATAAACACACGAGAGCGACAATAAACTGTGACCAGCCGCTGCGCGAATGGCAGGAAATAGCCATGTGATCCGTACACAGTCCAACGGGGGCTAAGTCATCCAAATATAACGGGCGCACTTATAGCGTGAGTACACTTCTCTCGGACGGAGTAATAAAGGCAGATATTGTTTATTTCTTGGAGCTCAAAGGGTGAGTCAAAACCTACACCCCATGACATGTTTTTTTTTTATCACTGTGGACCTAACCTTGAGCGATAGATTTCCTGGAATTATTTCGTTCCTTTGACAAACAGCAGTGATTTCAGTTTTCATTACCCAGTTGTCAAGTATTGTGTTTATAGAGTTGTGGCGTCTTCTTGGAATAATCACATTTCTTGTGAGTTGTGTAGGTATTTATTTAGCAAATAACGTTTCTAAGACGATTATATTTTCTTTGAGAAATATATATATATTTGACAATAACATGTACATGTGAGTCATTGGTCAATCGGCAATAGCGACACATACAAAAATTGTAAAATTAAAGTGATGACTTAACGCGTTTAATCATGATTACTGTGTAATTTGAGACTTATACCAAAAACTTTCAAACGAAAACATTATATTAAAAGCTAATCATTAAGTTTTCTTAAACTGTTACTCATGTACATCAAGTCCGCTATGATGCATGTTGATGCAGTATGGCAAATCTTTTTTTAATTAGAAATAGTTTGACCGACTTTTATTAACGCATCTTCATTTATATGGTGAAGTTACTACATAAAAAGGATGCCATGTGCTCCCTGATAGATTATGATTAATCGGCTTTAAACACATTGTAGAGTTTATTAAACAATAACTTTTCCGGTATGAAATTTTCCAATCTCGAAATCGATATATTATTGGCAAGACGATTAAAGACACGAATTTTTATTTCACACTTAATTACGCATCGTCATAACACAACACAGAAGACGAACAAAAGACCCACGAGTTATTGTCATATAAAGGAACCCGGAAATGTGGTTTATTTTTTTCATTTTGAGTTGCAGCATATTTGTATCTTGTTAGCATTGTTGACAGTTTTTGATAAACAATATACCGGGATGATAAAAAACGCACCGCTTGTTTGAATCACCACTTCTCCAACAATTGTTGATATTTGTCACAAAAATGCACATACTATTTTGTACATATGTCTTCTTTGCCGTCATTAAATTTGAACTTAATATATCTAAAACCGTTGAAATGGTTCTCATTTTTATGGTAACAATGCCACCTCACAAAAGTTGCATCAAGATGTCTGATTAAAGATAATGTTTGTTTGCCGAACTCGGTTGTGAATAACAATGGGAACACTATTGATAAATGATAAAATATTGTCTTGTAAACGTTTTTGATTTTGTTCTGAGTTAATTTGTGTCATGTTGTTAAAAGGATAAATGATAATAAACTGAAATTAATTATGAGTTCATCTTTACGCATTCTTACGTCTATGTGAAAATGTACATATTAGTTTTGTTGAGGGAGTTCTAGAGATGCTCATCCTATCAACGGTTTTAGAGATATCAAGTTCAAATTTAATAACGACAAAGAAAGCATACTGACAAATGAGTGTATGTATTTTTTGTGAACAAATATTAACAATGGGGCGGTGATTCAAACAAGCGATGCGTTTTTATCCACCCGGTATAAGGCAAACACCGTTTGACATCGAGATATAAAGCATACGAGTTGACATGTTGATATTGTTACAAAAAATATCGTAAACCTGATGAACCTCGCACTGTCTGTTAGAATATCTCCACACAGGCTCGTAACAAGGATTTTGAAAAAAAGGGGGACAGCCTTGGATATTATCAAATAAATGGCCGTGAAGCGTTCGAAAGTTTAGCTAAAAACTGTGCAAATTTAGAGCACTTTGGTTATCGAATGGGGGAGGGCATCCCCCCATGTCCCCTGGCTACGCGCCTGTCTCCATGTCAAATACTTGTTATCCTAATTAATTATGTTACTCACAATAAGATTTGTTAATTATCTCTAGTGGTGGTTATGATGTTTGTTTGATATTAATACCATTAAACATTATACTATTTCAATACCAATATTGATATTCAATGAGTCATTGACAAGAAAATAGAAAAGTTTGAAAAAATAAATTATCGATAATGGAAACTAAAAGGAGAGCAAATTTTTATTTTGATGCCTACATTCTTAAATTGTATGAAATATATGGTGGAGTTTTATAAAAGTGAAAACCTCTCGTTTATTTAGGGTTCGTTCTCATTTTCTAAGGAGTCACTTTTACATGAATCAAACAAAACATGAGTCATCACACGTGATTTAATGAGAGAGATTGGTAAAACGAAATTTAGCTGGTTTAGGGCCAATTGTTTTTGAAAATAACAGATGTCATAAGTCAATATTTGTTATTTAACATTGTTGTAAGGGATATGGTATTTGATTTAGTTGAACTTTGTTCTAAATGAGGCACATTGTTAGGTTGACAAGAATGTCTCAAACAAACTTTTTATTTTGTTACATTTTTGGGTCTAGAATTGTCTTTAAGTGCCTGTAGCTGATTGAGCCTTTTTTACCTCTCATGAAATGTTCAAGGGAGCATAAGTTGAACATTTCCCGGTAGTATTAAAGCCCTCGAATCCTTTTTTCAGTCAATCTGTATTATAAATTAAGACTTATAATCATGCTTATCTTACATTTGGTCAGACAAAAAACGTGATGTAAGTTACATGATAATATATAGCAAAATGCAACCCAAAATACAATAGCTCTCACCTTATAAAATATATAATTTAGTCATTGAAAGCCCACACTTGTTTTTTATTTGTGTTCACAAATTGATCAATTTCTAGGCAACGCCTTTTTATAATTAATATTTAATTTTTAGTGTATTCAATTTATATTAAAATAATAGTAGATTCCATTAATATTTGTGCAAACTGAATCCCTACGTTATATATCCCTACCAGTTCTGATGTGCAACTACTTATGTTTTTCTAACATATGATTTTGTTACAATGTTATAAAAATATGATATACTTGGCAACAATTATGGTAACTTCCAGGTGCGTTGTCAGGGGGACATGGGGAATCCCCTCCTCTTTTTTTTAGATCCAAATGCTCCACAATTGACCATTTATAACTCATTAAAAAAATCGTCAATTCCAAGATGCCTCCTCACTTTAAAAAATATTAGCTACGCTCAGTGTCACTCTTTATGTTCTGATGTAAGTTTAACGATAGGTCAATGAAATAATCAACACCTTCAGCCTGTATTAGAAAAACAACATGATGAAGTGAAACACATAACTGTTAAGATTGTTTGTTTATGTCATGTATCATATCGATTTGTGTGTGTTTTCCAGATCGTTGACGTCCACTCACCCTTCGTCTACATAACTACTGAAGACGTCACATAACATATTGTGTACAGACGAGGAAGTGACCCAGTACGACATTATTGATTGGTCCTCCTCCAAGATAGCGGTAACTTAATGTTATTGTGATGCGAAAATTAGCCAGGACTTTGTTTGTATAATTAGAAAATCGAGACTGAACTGAAATAAAAATATAGCATGTCTCTAGTTGTTTGTTGATTGCTGACTGCATCGGAAGCGCAGGGAGATAATGGCATTGAGTGACGCCAAGGTTTTAAAGCCAAGCAACACCCTATTTTCTGTAAATGGCACAAGAAGTCCAACTGGTCGCAAACTGCCAGATAATGCAGTGAACTCAACTGAAGACAAACTGGCAAGTCAATATTATGATTTATCTACATATGTTGATCATAACGAAACTTCAACATCGCTTCCCAATATATTTTCATCTTTATCAACCTCTGTTGCTCCTAAGATGGGTTTAAAAGAGCCTCGTTTTGAGAACACAAGTCATGAATACGATGTTCAATCTGGTAGTTTTTCCCCGAATGCCGGACACAATTATTCAATGATGTCTGCTCCAACAACAAACTCAAGCAATACTCAAAGCTTATCGTCTTCAGGAAATGACGTCATTAGTGATCTTGCCAATGCAAGTGTTACATCACATGACCAAACACCAACAGTGGCTTATTCTAGACTTTTTACTGGAGTAGAAACCACAACGCCACCTGTCAATGTTAGTATACATCCTGATGCTAACTATTTACAAGACATCTTCTCCAATGACACTGTAACAGCAGATCAAAATTATCAAAGAAATTCTACTGATTATAATTTTGCTTATTCGAATTCGACTGATTCAAATTCGACAAATTGGAGTTATACAGAGTTATATTCGACTCCTTGGAATTCGACTAAAATGAATTCGACTAATTTGAGTTCGACTCATTTAAATTCGATTCATTTAAACTTGACTAATCTAAATTCGACGTATTGGAATTCAACTCATTTGTCTAAGGTTTCTATAGACATGTTGAATGCTACAAATGAAAACAATGTCAATGTTACCTTCGACTCTTCTACATCCGGGTCAATGACTACACAAGACATATACCAAATGATGAACTCAACTCATACCGTTGACATTGCCAGTGAAGCTGTGACCTCTAGTGTAGATGATTTTGGAGAAATTGTGGTCAAAGTTGTCATACTTGCCTTAATATGTGTTATTGGATCCCTGGGAAATGTGATGGTCATCTGGAGTGTCGTTAGGGTGAGTCAGTTATGTTG
>JAUUEB010127251.1:308-14752 GCA_032362205.1 Clione limacina
TTGTTTTTCTGGTTTTTAAATTTGTTTGGTATATAATTTTTTTAGTTTAACATACCCCCCCCCCCCCCCCATGCTACACTAGTAGGGAGTATCCGTTTGTATCATAAACCGATCTGGGTCTATTATGGCTTTTTACTTTACCATCATGTCTGGGTCTGTTTGACCCAATCAAAGAGGATCATAGTAATTAACATGTGTCAAAAGACATGAATTATATAATCTTTTAAAAACATGTTAGTGGAATGACTTGTATCTCAAAAACAATTTTAAAGAAAAAATTGAATACTACTGTATGTCATAATCATCATACTTTTATTCTGTCTCTTTCCTCAGCAAATACCGTCATTCCAATAAACGATCTTAGGGGAGTTGAATCTCTTGGATTTGCCAAGGGAGAAAAATTGTTGAGATGTAAATTAGCAGCACTCTATCGACTAGTGGACCTTTGTGGCTGGACACATGGCATTTACAATCACATTAGTGTGAGTATTTTTTATTTGTTATGCTTCATATTGGATGCTTCTCGACCCTTCACAATTTGGCTGATAAAAACAATTGGAAATTCTGGCACAAACAGCAAAATGCTTTGAATCAATCAGCCAAATCATATTGTAGGGAAAAATTCAGTCCCCTGGTAGTTAAAAGTTATCTAGTTAAGTTCCCAATCAAAGAGAAAAAGTTTGTGAAAATTATTTATTTATATTCATGTGAATCTTGATAAAAAAAAGACTTGTCAATAAGATGAAAAAAAGCACAAAGCAACTGAAATCATTTTTGTTATAGAAAAATTGAAATCTAAATCCTGTGAATAAAACCTTTTATCATGTTGACTGTGTACGTCAACTTATGAAAAAAACAACCTTCAAATTGCAGTTGACCTCAAAGTATTTTTCCTTCTTTGTGCATGTTAGACATCCTTGGTACAAACTTTGCCATTGACACATGTATGCTGCCCTTCTTTACTGTCTACTTAAGACATGACATGACATTGTGGGACCTGCTTTTTGTAGGACTTTCTAGTCTTGTGAAAGGCTTGAAACTTGTGCAGGAACATACATATTTAAGTTATCTAGTTATGTAGGAAAAAAGGGATGAACTTATTTTCCATCCTGCTCCTGGCCAAAATCAATCCTTCTGACCTAACACATCTCTAAAAATGAGAATTCCCCTTTTTTAAATGTCTCTAAATAAATGTTTGTGTGTTAATAGTTTTGATAAGCGAAGACTGGTTTTGCATTAATGAAGGATTTACACCTTTCTTAAACCCTCATCACAGGGTCCCCCCCAAACAACTACTATCAGTATTCAGAGGTTACTCTTATTTAATTCAGCTTGAGTGACAAATTGAATAAATAAGAATTTTTGTGAAGGCTAGCACCTTTGCTTTGTCTTCTTTTAAAGTTTTTGTTTTAACCCACTGAAAAACAGGACTGAAATATCTTTATTCAGGCTTGATAATATAGTATAGGGTTAGTTCTTTCATTTAGTGAGATAATTGTGACTGTCAAGTCATGCTGGTGATTAGTTTTTGATCAGTTCACAATTATAATTCTATGCTTATGGATGGAGACAAAACTGCTCCAGCACCACTCACCACATACATGCACCTAGACTGTGTGCTAATTCAGTGATGTGCTTGAATATTGCTATGGCACAAACTCCTTAACACTTGATGGGAGGGGCTGTCATTTACGCTAATAAAGTGGCTAATTACATGCTAGGCACATCATCGCTATTTCCTCTTCAAGTTTATTTGGTGCAATGTGCTTGGCACTCGTTGCTGTCTATTCAGTTTATTAGATTTATGTTGAGAACACTTTTTCCGTAGGTCAACAATGATCTTATCGTCAAAATCATCGAAATGACTAATTCACTCTTGGATAAGCAGCTAGGGTTATGATTATGAAAGAAATAGAAAAAGACTGAGAAAATCAGGTTTATAGAAGTCCCATTCCTGAAATTTAAATTCCTAATACTGTAACATGTTTTTTGTGAGACTCTAAATCAGCTGTTGTGTGGGTATTTATCCAACTGATTTGTCACATATTTAAAATTATCTTGTTTGTATTTTGCTTATTAAAACATTATCTGTGGTAAAAAGTTGATAAAAAACTAAAACGGCAGATGTTCCTATCTTTACTGCAAAATGACCTATACTATTAGTACCATTAATAACTTTTCTGTAATCAACGTTTTTAACATTATGTGATTTTTTCATGCTAGATCAGATCTGTTGTGACCTAGTTAGATATATTTTCAAAGTAAATTTCAAAACATTAAGGATCTGAGTAGAAGAAAGAAGTAGAATAGAAATAATCTATGACTATACACTTAAGAAGAACATCCAATAACTTTTGAATTTCTTTGTCAACCCTACTCCTTGATGTCTAATTACTATCATTTTGCTGAAACGAAGTTGGGTTGTTTGGGCAAATGAGCAAAATTATGAAGTAAGTTTATGTGACAGACAGAGGAAGATGACAGGACAGAGCAGTAAGTCTTTGCTGAGATAGTAACTGCTTGGCGTCATGATGTGGTGTGGGACCAAGTATGGTGGTTATGATAATATCATTATAGTGTAAGATTACATAACAAGGGCGGTGGGACACTTGTTTAAAAAATAGTAAACCGTGTTTTTGGGGGGTGGGGCTCGGAAGTCAGGAGGTTGCTGTATTGCTGCTGCCATCGGGAATTTGCGAATTTTTTGTATCCGTCTGTTTGCTATCTGTGCCTTCTGTTTATTCTAAGAAAGTTGTGGTATTTGTGGTAGACATTTGATACCTCTGACTAATTGGGCTATAGTTAGCTTGGGAAATACAATAGAATTAACAGAGAGTGAGAGGAGAAACATAATCTCTGTCGTGTGTCTGTTAATATGGTCCTTGGGCTTCGAGCGGTTCAGATATTGCATAACCTTTTTAATGTACATAATTTACATACTGTTTGTAAAAAAGTTATTATATTACACTTCATACAGAGAATGTGCATACATTTCTCTTAAAGACCCAAACAAGACAGCATTCTATTTAATTAACAGGTATGTGTGGTAAATTGTTAGAGCATGATTGTGATTATATCGCGTTGCCACCAGTCTTAAGTCAACATATTTTGACGTAGAAGGAGGTTATCGTGAATGTTATCCACTTCATTCATTTTATTATGTTGTAAGATAGAAATCATTAAATAAAGAAACCTTGGAATAGAAGAGCATCTCTTAAATGCAGCCACTATGGCGGTCATTTAATTTATACATATATATATATATTGGGGTCATTAAGTTCATTTGGCTTAGGTCACCACACGTGATTAGTTCTGACCCCTTAACCTTACCAGATACAAGATTGGTAAATATATGGATCTTAGTTAGTCTAATTTCCGCTCGGGTGCTAAGTAAGTCCATTCATTACTGAATTCATTCGAGCGTCAACCTTGTTTTTGTGGGCTTTCCCATGAATGAAATCTGAACTGGTCATTGTGACGAATACTTTCATGGTTCTGTGAACAGAGGGTTTATTTATTGCCTTTATCTTAGTCTCGTACATGACAGTCCATGTTAATTCAAACCCTCCCGATTGAAATTGAAACGCATTATAAACGTTCAGATGGCGTCTTCCGACTATTCAATATTCAAACAATAGGCACTCTATGTAACATAACATGTCTTTGGTTGATATTGATTTGTGTGAGTTATTGGAGTAGTCTTGAGTAAAAAAAAAATCAGTATCAGTCAGTATTACTGTTCTGTATTAAGTCCCAATCCCGAGGGTACTATTTAAACACATAACAGTCTACGCAATATATCCCTTTTTCAATATAAGAATTCAGCGTTAAACCTCACATCAAAAGGCAACAAATCGATTTTCGTGATCTGGAAATGCGACAATTGGTCGTGTGAATGTAGTGTCATGTAAATTAATGTGAAAGGAATGGAGGGGGGGGGGGGTAATGTACTATGCTCCCTAAATACGCGTCTAGACACAACACAAAAAGGTGTTTGCGTCATGGGTGCCACCACACACACACACCACAATTCCCTATAAAAACAAAGACGATTTGTTTCGTGAACATTTCGGGTTTATACTATAAATATTGTTTTAAGTTTATAATCGTTCTCTGTCCCATTTTTCTTATCTGCTTATCTTTGCATAGTTTATGTTTTTACACTATTGGAACTGTTAAAGATGATTCCTTCTACCAGTGGCCCCAGGGATTAATTCCTATACACTGCAGTCAGTGTTATACTCTTTCTTATTCTTTATGTCACGAGATAATTATCGTTTTCGAGTTGAACATGGCAAAGAGTTTACTGGGCATAGCATGAAAACCTCTGTACTTTGACCTACATATTTTCAAATCAAACCTTCATATTGACATGTTTCAAGAGTGGTGTAATTTCAAACCCTAGCTAACTATCAACTTTCACTCTTTTTTACACACAGGTTTAAACTTTTGTTTTTTTTCCTCGTCGTTTATGCGTATCCTCTGACTCACATTTGTTTATTTCCGTGCTTATTTTCCGCTCAGTTACCCTTTCATTAGCTCAAACAACTGCAATCCAGTGGTAATAGGCTGACGTTGTTAGCATTTCTTGTACACTACAACGCAAGTCTGTTTTTGTCATTGTTTTTTGCATTGAGTATTACTTGCAAATGTCAACCTGTTGGAGGCTTAAGGACATCTAGATAATAGCACTAATGTTCTACAATACGGCTGTCAAGTGTATCAGCTAACAATAGGAGATGTACGACCAGGCTATCAAAAATGTACTGGATTGGAGACTATGCAAAATTAATGCGCGCGCATACAGGATAGTTCCGAGTCAGTGGAAGTGACGTCAACTGCTGTATTGATAAAGCAACATTTCTAGTATCCATCTTCAATAGAAATAAAGTAGTAAAGGAAATCCAATCTCCTTTAAGTTTTTTTTTTTACATTATATGAATAACTCCCACCACGGTGGTCCCCGACAGGCGCATGTAGTTAAACATTGAAATTGATTGGCTCAAGCAAATATGTTGCGTAACATAATATAATACTAGGTCAAAGTACAAGCATACGCAAAAAATAAATTGAGAAAAAATGACATGATAATAATATTGTTAACATTGAATAAAGAAAAAAGGATCAATAAAAAAGAACCCAGTGGAAATTCAGGTTGTAGTTGTTTGAAAAGTAACGCAACAACTTAGTAATTGTTATACTCAAATTATAGATGTTATCATCAATTAGTCCAAAAATACTGGATGAAGCTTAATGGAAAGATGGTATAATACACAGTGTCCTTATTTTTTATGGTCGCTTGTTCATTGTTTTGCATGATCATGAAGAATAGTATGAGCATTGTATCGATACCAGTAGACTAGACTTGAGGGAAAACTTAATTTGTAAATTCTCAGACAAGTGCTTGCACTTATTACATAAGTTAGAACGCATTGACAGGGATGAATTGAATCGTTTCTATTTTGGCAGCACTCACTTGTGCCGCTCTTGTTAACTCACAGTTGCACACTTTCTTTTTCTGTTTGAAATTCAAATAAGATGTCATGGTGTCCGGAACTGACAGGGAAATATTAACATACAACACACATTATCTTAAGTCCTTGTCTAAGACATTTTAGCCCAATTCCGGATCAGCTTCTATGTGTCAGTCGTTAGTCATTTCGGGTGTTGGTTCATATGTCATATTGTGAAAACCACAAAAATGCCACTGCATATATCATATTCTCAGTGTTTACATCACACATATGTGTATTGTCTTTCCATGTGTATTATGATACACTCTAGATCTGTCATAGCCTTCTGCTTCCGGAGTATGATGGCCTTGGGGAGACCCGCCTTTCATATGACCTTCATGCGTCGTGTAAGGCGCTAAAAGCTTACAATCATCTGTCGATCTTCTTTGAATATGTAGACATTTATTAAGAACCTCGACTTCAAAGTTATTAATTGTCCCAGTCCGAGGTTTTCTCCAATTTTTCACTTTAACGATACAGATACCAAGCCAATATAAGTATTTCTACATTTATTGTAATTGTTGTTATAGCGGCGCTATATTGGGCATTTTGAACACACTTTCAGTTATTTATCATGCTTGTCCTTTCACACATAGATTATATCCCCGGTTAATAGTGTTTCTTTGTCACATGCGCAAGAATAAAGAAGCTTGCACGTGTCAGGTCGTGCACTTTCTTTAATGTATAATAATGCACCACCTCGATCTTATTTTTGTTCATCCACAACCCATTACCACCCTAATACTCTATACCAGAGCCCAAACGTGTTTCCTATACTGTAGAATTATAAGAACATTAACTTGCACTTTAAGCATTTAATTCATTAAAAGATTGGGCTGAACGTTTATATTAAGGTGTGTAATCCCTGTTATAAATGAATTATTTACAAAAACACCGACCTCCTGTTCGTAATGTGGTCGACCCGTTTCCCCTAGTGATCCCCTAATGATAGCGAGGCATGTGAACGCCAGGGTAACAGTTTCCTTTTTTATTATGAAATAATGGAGAATTATGTAAACAGTAAAATCTTTGTGGTGTTATTTTCTACCCCACCCTGTTTGAAGAATGCAGTGCGAAAGACCTTGCCTCGAAACAAATACGACGTTAGTTCAGTACTACTCCTAATCTCACGCCTTATTGCTGTTTTAACTTTGTGTTTGTGTAATTGTATCTGTAGGCCTTATGTACGTTTTTTTTGTTACTGTGAGTCCTATTCGACAACAGTTACGTAATTCAACCCAGTAGGCATCTGTTATTGTATTCAAAAAAGTGTACTTCATCTATGTTCAGAGTTTCCCCCTTTTAGATGACATTAACAGTTCTTACAGCAGAGGGTATGGCGACCGTTTTTGTGAAGCTAAAAGGTTTCAGTAGTTAGTTAGAATTAGCCTTTACCCGTCAGAATGTTTACTGATGAAAAGAAAATTGGGTCATGGACAACGTTGTCCTCCTTATTTTGGGAATCTGTATAAACACTAAATGGATAAAGGGAACAAATACATATCTATATATTTTCATTATTGTAACTATCACAGCCGTAGTATTAACTTAATGCACTGGAGAATAATAATTCTAAGTTGAGTAGGCATATATTATGGTGAAGTCAAGAAGGGCACACATGGTGAACACCAAGTGTACTGAATATTAATGTTTGTTTTCGGTAACATTGTCGTGTAACAAAGACGAGAAAAATATAAATTCGTCAATTGTTATGAATAATTGACATGGGACTGGTGTTATGTTTTGTTTCAATCATCATCGTTTCTGGGAGATATTGAGTGGGAAAACACTACATGAAAAAGAATGTTTGAATTATTGAAATTTATAGTAAAAGTTAAGTTTATTTTACGGATAAGAATATTTTTTCACGGGTGATGTGGACACTCGTTTTTTTTCCTAACCAAATAGCGCCATTTTTATTTTCTAGCTAATTTAACGCCTCTGCTGTTCACACTAAATTAGACCAGTCTTTATGCGGAAATAAGTCTGTTCTTAAAGGACAATGAAGTAGATACAACAGAGAAAATATTGTTGTACTCGAGCGAAACCAGATCCACACGACACAAACACAACGTACACCGTGCAAGAATATTGTCTACATTAACGCGACCTTAGACCTTGTGCTTGATGCTTAATGGACCAGAGAGCCTTGTCATTGTAAATCACACCAAGAGAAGTTTGTTTACCGTATTAATATGCATATTAATCTTAATAAAACCGCCCATTATAATATTCGAATTAGGCAAATGCACCGTATTATAATACGGAAAATAAATGCTTGGCGCGAACTTTGTAGACACACCTTGATGTTGTTTTGTTAACCGCAAAGATGGCTTCTAATAATATGTTTACGACAATTGTCGCGTGTGTTATTTGTTTTGTTTGTTTGAATACTTGAATGTCAGATTTGGTAAAAGGCGAGTGTAAATGATGATTGATATCTGTAAAAAGATACAGTGCGAAGCATTGCTAGACTAGTTTATGTGTGTGATATCTTTCTTCTCCGCTCTATTATCTCTGTGTGTGCTTTTTTTTCCATATTTGTCAAAAGAATTTTATAAAATACAAAATACACATTGTTAATTTTCCAATTTGTTAACTTATAAATCCAGTTATTACATCTGATAATTTAGAAAGTAAAGGCATAGCTCAGTCAGTAGTTTGTCATTACGTAACCCTTCATCGTATGATGAAATCCCACGGTTAATAATAGTTGATAGAGCTCTGTCTGCCACCTGACCACTTAGTGACTGCTAGTCCTTACATCAGTGGTTAACTCTGGAATGATATCACGTGCTGCATACATGTTTATTTGTGATCAAAGTTGGAGTAGACTTATGTATATATCATATTTGTAAGACTAATAAGACATGCATTTATCAGGATAAATTTTGACATGTCACATACAAGCCCAAAGACTTACTCGAAAGGCTTTGTTCCTCACATTCTGTTCTATCGAATTTTATTTTGATAACGTTGCAAAATCCGTAATTTACCTGTTCTCATTATTGTAGATAAGACTCAGACGCATTGTTTGTCAACTTGTGTTTATTATTTATTTATTTTATCCTACCAGTTGATAAAACAATACGTAATTAAAATTAAGACAGGTAGTTCGGTAGTTCTTTTTTCTCACCAAAAACATCCATCCCCGTGTTTAACTTGGTTGTGTATTCTTCCTGTCAACATTTTCAACAACTTGTATTTTTACGACCTAGTGCAATTACATTTGAGCGTACCAGGAGGTATGACAGGAAGCTACCTGCTAACGGCATGTTTACTAACATTCTTTTAAATCTTGAGTATTTTTCTCCTTGGCATTGGGCAACACAGGTGTACGTTTTCAGCATTCTCACCTTGCTTACGTTACGTTACTCCAACTGCAATTCTTCCTCATATAATGTATAACTTAGGTCTGATAGGTGTCTATGCTAAGCGATCATATAGATACCCCCTTTCCAACCGCAAGCTCTTCACATGCAAGACATTTATTGTATGATATTTAGAAAGTTTAATTAAAATATGTTTTTTTTTGCGTTTTCAAATAATTTTGTATATGATTCTATCTTTAGAAGGCGTTGTTCGCCTCGAGGCAACGTCTCCTCAGACTCGCATGCGAGAGGGTCCGAGTTTGGTTCTTACTCGGGACGCTTATGAGTGACCCGCATTCATATAATCTTCTTATGTAGCGAAATGCGTAAAAGAGTTTGAACCAAACCAGAATTCCATCTTTGATTCGACATCTTTTTATTCCACATACTATGTTTATGGTTAATGTTAATAGGCAAAAGTAAACTGTTGGATATGGCTTTATAAATTAGCCTGTATTGTATATAATAGAAGAGTACAGGAGAAAAAGCATGGACAGTTTTGAGCAATGAAAGCATAGTGCAGGATGTCTGCCATCCTTCCCAAATTTTGTTTTGGGAAAGGGCATTTCTTTTCACATCAAAATTTCAGGGGTACTAGTTGCACTCCCAGGGGCATGCACATTTTATAGTAACAAAACATATTTCATTTAGAATATAATTGAAGAATTAAAAAAAAATAAAGATAGTCATGTCCACTTTATGCCCCATATTCACCCATCAATCAGGAAGGTTTAATACGAGATGTGTGGAGGCATGAGAAAATGATGTTACAATCGTCAGAAAGTATAAAGTAATCTTTTATAAGTTAATATAGAGTGTCAGTGTAGTAATCATCATCATCATCCTCATCATCATTATCATCATTATTTAAAGTCTATTAGTCCATGCTGCATGGGTTAGACTGTTCGCAATGCAATGGCAGTTCACCAGCATCTCTGTTTAGCGCTAGTCTATGGTCAAGGCGGGTTTCCCTTAGGTCTTCTATGCCCACCTCGTCCCATGACTTTGGGGGTCACCAAGGGCCGGGGTTACCATCATTTTGTAAATCCAAATCTTTTTTGTCCGCATTGATTTTTACATTTTTCTGCACTTGTTCATATTTCTCTTCTTAAATATAACAAAATAAATATTGCACATACATTTTTCAACACAGGCACTGAAAAAGTGTGTGTGATGGTAAACTCATTAATGCATTTGGTCACTATTAAGCCTGGAAGGGTTTGACTCTTAAGCACATAAATATCTGATTTCACAGGAACAAACTAGTAGCCGGTTATCTGGTGATTCTATCAAAGTTTGAAGGGGCTTTGGACAATTTTTCAAACAAATGACAGTTTTTTTTCATAGTCGTATTCTGTGCTCAAACTTGTATTCTGTGCTCAAACTTGTATTCTGTCCTCAAACTTGTATTCTGTTCTCAAACTTGTATTCTGTTCTCAAACTTGTATTCTGTTCTCAAACTTGTATTCTGTTCTCAAACTTGTATTCTGTGCTCAAACTTGTATTCTGTTCTCAAACTTGTATTCTGTTAGCCAAACTCTCTGGCAGAAGAAACCATAACTTTGCCTATCCTTACACTGAGTCAAGATTGTCAGCAAGGCATGAATCCCTATGTCTTCAAAGCAAGACGCTGTCCCCACAAGACAAGCCATAAAAGAATGAACAGTTCAATTGTCAACCAAACTTTCTCTTTATCCCAACCATAGTCCATCACAATCCGGTTAATTTCACATTGTCATTTGACAGAAAGCTCAGCTAACCAAAGCAAAATAAAGGTCTTGAGGTTTAAAATATGGTTCATTTCAAAGGCCTAGTCAGCATATATAAAGGTTATTATTGGCTACAGCTGGGATAAAGGCAGGTTAAGATTGACAGAAAGTAGGGATAATAAAGGGTGAACTTTTTAAACTCATACATTTGTGTAAGTTTGTGGCTGTGGTTAATCTATCAGTCCTTACTCAGCGGCAATAACATCTCGTCATCATCATCAAGTAGGCTGTTAACTGGTGTTTGAGACATTGGAATCTGAAATAGAGCAACAGACGACAACATTAAAAACACTCACAATTCTATCATTCTATAAAATACTATCATTATCTATGTCCATCTACTATCATTATCTATGTCCATCTACTATCATTATCTATGTCCATCAAAAGTATTAATCATTGAATGGATAAATCTTTGATTTGACTGCTTCCTAGGTTTATGAAACTTAAACCAACTTCATAAAAAGATGCACAAATGGACAAGCAATGACTGATTAGCAAATAGAGTTTGTTTCACAAAAAATATAATGATTCAAACTGATAGCTCTAATAATGTTTGAACGAGAGACTGGAGTTGATCATTGCAAGTCAAATCTTTGGCTAGCACAGTTTCCTAATTAAAAGATACATTGTTGTTACCTTAAATACTGATATTAATGTACTCAGAATACTAAATTTCATGACTTTCAGGATAAAATCTTCTTTCAACAATGAGATGATGTGAAAAAAGGGAATAAAAAGGAAGATATGGAAGAGCAAGTAGAAAAAAGACAACAGAGAGAAAAGATATAGCATTACCAAACTCTTCCTCCTCTTGGCCATGGACAGCTGCAGTTTCTGAGTGATATCCTGTACCATCCCTGCTGGGTCTGTCTCATCTTCTATTTCCTCTTGAAGTAACTCTTCAATCACATCTTCCAGAGTGATGATGCCCAAAACAGTCTAAAGAGAATATCAGAAATTAATTTAAATTCTATTTCTTTTTTCCTTTTTGGCAATTGAACAGAGATACACTATTCTGATATATATTCAAATACAGTCAGTTCCCCTCAAAAAGTGATATATTTTCGATGTTGATATTTTGACCAATTATCTATTAACAAAACTTTTATCAAAAGAAGCATTGCTTTTTTTCCTTTTGTTCTATAACTGATAAAATCAAAAAAAGAAATGAGTTTAATGATAAGTAAATCTAGTATTATACATATTAATATATATTAATGGATAAAGAAACGGCTATGTAAACAGCAACAGTTATATTTTCTGGTGTTCCTCAAAGTCTACAAAAAAGGTCTCCATGACAAAAAGTTACTCCCTTGACAGTGTTCAGCTACCAGGGAATCATTGGACCTTACTTCTTTTTTGATGATGAGGTAAACACTCTTACTGACCGATTCTATCAAAGTTTGAAGGGGCTTTGGGCAATTTTTCAAACAAATGACCAGGGAAACTAGTAGTTTCAGTTTTAACATGATTGGGGCCCATGACATGCTGTAAGAGCCACTCTTTGGTGGGTAGAAGACCACTTTGGTGACATGATACTTAGTCACTGGGCAGGTCATCCTTAGGCCACTGAGACTATTAGATTTTCATCTAAGAGGATTCCTTAAGGACAGTATGTGTGGGACAACATTAGTCAACTGCCAGGAACTGAGAGAGGCCATCACAAGGAGAGCTAGAGGGATTCCTTCTATCAAACTGACAACTTAATTGTGCAGTCAAAAACATATGCTTTAACTATTCATACAACTAAAATTTGTTTCTGTGACTATATAGTTAATTAAATCCCGATTGCTTGTGAATATTCCTGTAAAATACAGTGTATGTATCTTTATTCCTCATATAAATTACTGGCATTTTTATGGGTCAACTGCTATTTAGGTCACCTGGTATATAAGAAATGTGGTGGTTTGCTATATAAGCTAGCATCACTTTAGCCAACTAATAAGACAATGTGACACAATGATTTACTCCTTCTACGATATCATCACTTTGACTTTACATTGGGAAAAGCAGGGGGACAGAAAATATCTTACGCATATATTTTACTTTATATTCTTTCTTTAAAGTCTATTAAATGTGACAATCTTACTGTGCCCCCCCCCCCTGCCGTACGCTGATAAAATCAGTGAATCAGCCACTTTCTGCCAGTTGGACAAAAAAAATGTATAATGTGTTGAAAAGGGAGCTTGTTTAACATAATCTATACCAACGAACAGAACAAAACATGACATGTAAAAAAATGCCCCCAAGACAGTTCAAATGCAGTGACAAGCATGGAGCCAATGACTTACTCCCTCTGCAATATCATCACTAGGACTTGACATAGGCTCATCTGACATGTTGACCAACAAGGGGGATGACTCTGAGTCAAGACCATTGTTATTTGGAGCTGCTGGTTTTTTCTTGGCTTGTTTCACTACAGCCAGATGACCTGATTAACAGAAAAAATAGATACTTATATTGATTGTTTTTAACTTAACCAAACCCAAAGAGATGCTTCTAATAAGAAAACTTTGCTATTTGAGTAGAGTGTATAGAAAAAGGAATTTACTTTAACTGCAGTAAATCAAAATATATGCTCATGCTATTACAAAATATCAGTACAGCAATCGGCATCTTAGGATATACATGTATTTCAAAAGTTAAGAAATTATTTAAATACAAAACAAAAACTGTCAAAATGTTCATTTTTTCTTGTTATATTCTATTTATTTTCACTATATTCAACCTAAATGACAATCAAGCCAAGAAAACACTCAGGGTTCAGGCAGGTGAAAGAATTAATTGTTTCACAGGAAAGAGCACAACAAAATATCTTAAGAGTGAGCCTAGTGAACCCTCTAGAAAAAAAACATGCATCGAAGCAACAGCAAGAATAACTAACAGGAATAATTTGGGGATAAACAATCATTGCTAATAGCTTTGGCATTTGCACTATGTTGTAGTGTAGCAGACTACTGTTCAACCTCATAATCCAGAACTGACCATACCAACTTAATAGAATTGAATGATTATATGTGCATCATCTCTGAATGCCTGAAAACAACCTAGTGCAATGGCTTCCAGTATTGATTGCAATAACCCAAAACCTCAAGGAGATGCAAAGCTAACAAAATCTGGATTGCAAAAGTCATAACAGAACCCTTTGACAGGTCATCAAGAAATTCCCAAAACAAATACTATGGTGAAATTAGGAAAGCTACTTCACAAGTAAAATGGAGGGCATTCTTGAAAATTGTGATGTAATAAGAGATTACTCCCTTCTATGTAAAGGTCATAATGAATATAGCTTATAATCTTGACCAGTCTGTTATCATTGTGTTGAGTCTAGCTAACTAATGACCAGTAACATTACCTTATCTGAAAGTAAAAGTAAGTTGTGTTCATCTTTTTTTTTACTTTTTGTGATATCTTTTTTCCTTTCAAACTTTGACTTATATGCTTTCTTGAAACTAACCAGTTTTTAACTACTCGAGTAGTTTTTTTCAAGCAATGAATAACCAAGCATCTTCTTCATAACCCTTTTCAAACAACACACAATCAAGAAACTAACCTAGATCTACTCAAGTTATTTTTCAAACCAACTGATAACCTAACCACCACTCTTTTTTTTACAGCAATAGTTTTCAAGCAACTCTCACCCAAACAACTACAATTCTTCTACTCCAATAGGAAATGTTCTACTTCTGCCAGCTCTTTAAATGCTTAAGGGAATCACTTCTGTCTGGTAGTAGAGTAAAGGGGAATCACATTCGTTGGTATGGGATAAAGGACTCACTTCATGGGAA
>JAUUEB010127362.1:4006-14751 GCA_032362205.1 Clione limacina
CCCAAGAGAAATAAAACAGATTATTTCAAATTCCAATAAATAGAACTTACAAGAATTCTCCTCATCATATCTTAGGTTTGACAAGTGAGGGTACTCTATGATAAAATATGCAAAACGTAATTGTGACTCCATTCTCACCTTTTGACAAATGTCTGAAACGAGATTAATATCAATTTGTAGATATGCTTCATGAATGATATTATGCTAAAACGGGGCTTCGTTGAGCTATTTTGGGGAACAGGGATTAACTAGAGAATTTGAATAGGCCATTTGCTACATATGTTTGTTCACTATTCATCGTAACAAAATACCTTTTCAACGGGCTGTATAATGAGGTCATGATTTATCATGCAATGTCGAAATATCTATTCAAAAGGCGGATTAAACCAGCTTTTGCAATATTAACGATGTTTTTCTTCGCTATTGTCTCTGGACCACTGAATTGGAAAGTTATAAATATATATATAAAAATGTGGGAGTATATTTGGATGAAGAACGTACAATCGAATCACATATAAACCATCTTTGTAAAATGACATACATAGGGATAAGAAGAATTTTCAAATTAGCCAATACGTTGACATCTCAGAAACACTGTTTCATCATTTTTGTTTTTCGTTTCTATTATTTTAATTATTTATTATCTGGAATAACCAATGATAACAATGAGACATATCAGCGGGTTCAAAATAATGCAGCAAGTCGTATTTATAAAATCCTAAAATATGATGATATAACCTCAGTTCTCAAATAATTTTAATTGAATACAAGATTCCTATTTTGTGATTCAAGGCACTGGCATGCAACTTTCCAATATAATTACCCTTTGGTCCCTTCTGTCCCTCAATGATCACCATGAACTATGATCAAGCAGCGATAACCCCATCACGGTACCACGCACTACATTCAAAATATGGCGACAAAGCCTTCTCAGTAAGCGTACGCCGTAAATGGAACTCTCTCCACAAATCTCTCAGGAATACGTGATGCCTTAAAACTTTTAAAGGAAACTTGCCTTTTTGGGTGCAACTTTAACTAGGAAATTTAACTTAGACGCCGCCCTCTAATCATTGTTGGTATTTGGCAACAACGATTGCACCATGTTTGTTGGTATTAACATTACCCTACCATATAATTTTGATTTTGACTGTTTTTTTGCTTTTTGGTCAAAAAAGATATTTGCTCATGTCTTCATCGATCTCAACCTGGAACAGCTGGTTGGGAATGAACAATCACATCACATAACCAGGAAAGTGAAGGTGGTAGTTGCCACAAGAAACAACCTGCTAAGCAAGTTGGCAAATTCGAACTGGAGAGCAAATCCAAGCACACTCGGGTCAACAGCTCTGACTCTTAGCTAACAGCAGAATACTGCTCACCAGTCCGGGCAAATTCCTGCCATGCAAAAACAAGGGGACATGGGAAATGTTTAAATATTGTTTTTTTTTAATTTGTTTAAATCCGATTTTACTCGCTTTGTACAACCACATATTGCAATCCTTAACCCTTTTATGCGCGCCTGCATAACGGCAAAATTGTCAGAATCATACGGTAAGTATACGAGTGAAGGTTCTTGCTAGTATGAGATAAAGTTTGATTGTATCTGTGAATTTTGAGTAATGAATACATCTCTTATGGAACTGTTCTCTGTAATGTTGGTTCGTGGTTCTACATCCAGGTTATTGGTTGTCTTTAGACTAGTGTCTTTGTCTAGTCAGTTTTTATTGAAGTTATGGACTTGTTCAGGCCTATCCCCTTGGTAAGACTCTTCCGAACTCTCAAAGATTCGTTGAAAAGAATCCATCAAAAAACTTAAGATTTTTTTAAAGTAAACAGTTGATGAAACATTTAAACGAACACAGACACAAACAGAAAATTAATAAAAAAAAACAACATGCATACACCTTCTTGAAGTGATCACCTAATGTGCTTTGTTATAACCACTATCCTTGATAACCATTATAGCCTTTCTAAAAAAGTATACCATCTGATCCGGTTATGCATAATTATTTAGGTAAACCCGCATGTTTTGTTGTTGCAATTTAAACATAATCCTGCGTATGCTAGATAAATTGATATCTAAGTAATTGTTGGAAGCCTGATGAATTAAACTTAATTAGTATCAGTTGAATATTTGATATTTTCCTACGTAAGTTCTTTTCATCTTAACAATTTTTGAACGATAGAAAGGTTGTGGAGATTAAAACGGAATCACATGAAAACTGCTGACATGGCTTCTTATACCCTGCATATTTGCCAGCCTTAAAGTCTAATGGAATAATGTTGACGAAAGATATCGCCTTTCTTTCATCAATTCATCTTAGATAATCCAACTTAAGAAAAAGATTTATGTCGGTAAGGCTGCTACGTATATTTACTTAATCCATTAATAAAAAACAATACAATAAGGTTTGGAGGGCCTCGTATTATTTTTCTAACTTTGAAGAAAGGCAGTTTGGTAAGTAATCTGCATAATTACAGAAGGTCAAAGGAAACTAACCCTCGTTTAATCTTCATTTATAGCTAAACGCTTATGTTCAAGGTTACACTAGTATTTGATAAGAATTAAATAAAGATCTCGACTCATTGCACTAAAATATTTGAAAGTAAGAACCAGATTATGTGTTATTTAGATACATTCAATCTTAAACCTTTGAAATCTCCATCCGATAATTTTTTTTTTAAATAGTGAAACTGTTATCTACATTTGGTGCATTACTATGGTGTAAACAGTTTTACTTCACATAAACTATGAACGTTAAGAAGAGCAATTAAAGTGTTGTTAATATCATTATAACACGTTACTTTTCCAAACACTAATAACTAATAACAATCATAACGTTGTGTCACAAAGTACTGCGCTTTGCTCAGTTCACTCTGTATGTACATCGGGTTATGTAATTTTATGGTCGCTTTGCACTTGCGACCTGGGTCATGGAGTTATACTTTTGTGAATGATTAAAAGCTGCATTTAAAATTGTCGTTTGGAAATGAAATAAAACATCCTTCCTATGTTTCAACTTTGAATACGATTTGTATTTTACTAATAATTTAGGTAAAACCCGCATGTTTTGTTGTTGCAATTTGAGCATAATCCTGTGTATGCTAGTTTATCTTGATATCTAAGTAATGATTGGAAGCCTGATGAATTAAACTTAATTATATCTTAGATTGTGTGTTAATATTTTACAAATGAAAAGTTATTAAAGTACTTAAACGCCGGTCAGTTTTAAGAGATCTTCTCAAGGTTTCGCACTCTATGTTTACTTCAACAGAGTGATGAAATACAGAAAATGAATAGAGACAGAACATAAAGTACACATGAACAATTTTTGATGGAAATTTGATTGTTCAAAAGGGAAGAATATTGTTTAATGGTTACGACTTAATTTTGACAAATATATTCACTTCTCATTGTTTGAATGAATTGCATAATTTCAATTGCAAACTTGAAAAACTTATTAAATATTACAGGTGTCCAAAACTAACCTCAATCGTTCTCTGGCTATAATTTATTTCCCCGAAGGTGTTTTTTTGTCCCGTAGGGGCACTTTTTTTACAATGATTTTTCAGGTAATTGCGTATCGCCGCAGGGAAGCGCTAAATGGGAAATAGGGTAAAACATGTTTCCAATGCATACCTGAAATTACTTGTGGCGACGCGAGGAACACTCTATCTCTCAGTTGAGAGTCGAGTACGCTTACCACTACACCATCGCGGCCCTTATTTTTACACCTGATTGAAAAGTAAGGACCAAACTCTCCAGATGCTTCAAAACTTTGCTTTACAAAAAGCCAAACCCTCGGTTTAACTCTTTTATTTAGATTGTTAAAATGATAAAAAGATACCTGTAAATTTAAGAAAATGTAAAGACAACAAGCGTCTTGTAGGCGTGCTTATACTCACTTTGATCAAATTTCTAATAACATTAGGAAAATGTAATGTTATTCAAAGATATTCTGATTGTATATCGCGTAATGCAGGAAAACCATAATCACAAGGTTCATCGACCTCAAAATACAAAAATGTTAGCAAGAAAAATCGATAATTGGTCTAACAATATACGTGTTTGTGTCAACACGTATACACGACGCCATTACTGGGTTTTTTAATTTCTTAGTTTACTTTGATAAACTTGACTCGCCTATTCTATTATTTTTCTTACGCCCTGCAAGCAATCAACTCTATCAAGTTACGACAGACATTTGCATTTCAATAGCAAACGATTATTTTGTTTCCTTTAATGTAATAAGATAGGTATTGCAGAATACATATGTGTTAATCTTGTCTTTTCATAACAAGACACATAACATGAAGAAAGGAGGCGCCGCATATAATGCACTATTGTTTAGTTTATTTTCTTATCCTTAGAGCACTCATTCATTATTATCAATCAGCTGGACTATTTTGCAACTCAAATTGTCTCGTTCAACATTAATCTTGTTAAGTGTGTGGTTTTATTTATGAAATATACAAAAACACATAATAACCTAACTTCCATTTTAATTTAATGTTCCTATTATGTAGATTTTGCGATAAAAAGTTCTTTCAAACCCAACAATGATCGTTTAAAGATAAATGAGTGGTAATTATTTTGGTAGCAATTGGACAAGAGTCTAGTTTAAAGATATATGAGTGGAAATATTGGTGACAATTGGGCAAGACCCTAGATTAATGATCTATGAGTGGTAATGTTGGTGGCAATTCGACAAGACCCTAGCTTTAAACTATAAGAGTGCTAATGTAGGTGGTAATAGGACAAGAACCTAGATTAAAGATATATGAGTGGTAATGTTGGTGACAATCGGGCAAGACTCTATATTAAAGATCTATGAGTGGTAATGTGGGTGGCAATAGGACAAGAACCTAGATTAAAGATATATGAGTGGTAATTTTGGTGGCAATTTGACAATACTCTAAATTAAAGATCTATGGGATGATATTTTAATGACAATTAGACAAGACTTTAGATTTGCAGACTGAAATCAGAGACTCGCGAGTGCGTCTTTTGATCAAAACAGAAAAAAAGATAAGTGCAAAGCTGATTGAATGGATTTCTTCTTGAAACAAAGGCAGAACATTACAATCTACCTTAAAAACCACGGCAAATCTAATCAATTAAAATGGCCTGTGAACCACAGGGTGAAATGTGACATTATTGACTAGCGTTTTAATGCTGATCGGTATAATAGATTCTACTACTAACCATTTAATATCGAGATATTCTATCATACCAGGGTTGAGCTCAATTCCAACAATAAAACGTGCGTGGTTTACCGAGAATTTGATTACATCTAGTCTGCTTGAATACCTCGATATCAAATGGCTATAGGCCTGATAAATTGTAAATCACAAAGTTCTGTCAAGAGAAATAAAATTAAGCAACTTGAAATGATAAAGTCAAATATTAAAGTTTTAATGTTTTACTATCCACGTCGATATTTTCTTCTTCTTAGGTGATGAGTCATGCTTTGGTGAGATGTTCGAATTGGAAATTTCAACCAGGAAGCCCATATGATAACATATAAGCAATGGATGGTTTGTATGTTCTACGCTGAGGAGTTACATAAGTGGAATGTGTTTTGATAGACAAATGTTTACCAAAAACGAAGGTTTTGAGGTAAACATTTGACTTATCGTTACACAGTCCACCAATGTAACTCCGAAGTAAAAAAAAAATACAAACCATTCATTGCTATTGTTTTGTAAACCCTTTTTATTCTAGCGAGTGTATCTAGTTCCTCTTCTGTGGTCTGACAATAGTTTTGTAACAATGGAATGAAGTGTTTTCAGGACAGTCTTTTAGAATTCCTTCTTAGAAAGGCTAGAGTTTTATTATCCTTCTTACTTATGGAGGAATATTGATCTTTCCTGTTTCACTAATTTATAATTCAGTCTGAATATCTACTTTACATTGAGCGTCTTGGATTAACGTGACAGTTTCATTTCTTAGGTCTAAAATGTCAACGTTCTCTTGATTTTTGCTTTTGATAGAGTCAAAAGTTTTGTTGTTATTAGGCTGGTGTTCTGAAAATATTGAGTTAACAAAATCAGAGTAAACTTTCCTGCATTATCTTTGGTATGTTTTTTATTAAATTAAGCGAACAGTCTTCCCCAGCTGTGCTTTTTAATTTTTGACAAGATCTTGTTAAGATGTTATAGGCAAGTGAATAAAAGACGGATCGACAGTTTTGTAATTTTTTATAATGAAAACAAGAACTTAATGAAACAAATCACTAGTAAATGTCTTTAAGCAGAAAACCTGTAGACTTGAGAACATCGACAAATTCAGAATATCCAGAAGTACAAAGGTGCATACTATGACAATGATAATAAATTGAAATAGTTTTAAATGATCCATTCACATTACTGTTAATATCTAACTGTTGATTTCTAGTAAACATCACCCTTCTATAATTTACATAGATTTTGTATCTACTCACCTGTTCACAAATCAGTAGTTCATTGATATGTTGTTTTGATATGTTTGCCATAATTGCTGGACAGAGCTAATGAGGACAGAGCCTGTGCTTGAAAGTGAACAGTTATCTCAATTACAAGGTTGACACATCAAAAATGATAGAAGGTTAAAAGTTATAAATATCGTTTATTATAGTTTATATATATACTAGTGGCTTAGTACCCGGTCTTGCCCGGGAAAGATACTTACAGATAGAAAACACAAATTTTGCGGACTTTTTAAACACCATGTAGAACCCTTTATTTCCGCTATGCGCCAACATGCCCAAACCTCACTTTCAAAAATTATAGTTTTGAAACAACCTTCATTATTTACTCTTTTTATCAGCTGCTGTGTACATTGTCTATGAACTCAGAATCATCATAACACTGTGTTCATTAGAGCGACTTAAGTAAGTCCGGTTATGGTTCATGTTTGTTCATAATGATTGTAGATTCATGGCACGTTTTTATTGCGAATGTCACTGATAAAACATAGTAAAACTAAAAAGAAATAACTTTTCTTACAGTCGACCACTTTTCACCAAAAGCTTAACCACATATCTGGTAATACCTATCAATATTTTGCCAAAGTTTCAGGTCGGTTGAATCAAAACTGTGGCTGTAATCACATTGCATGCACGCACGCACGCATGCACGCACGCACGCCCACACACACACACACACTCACACACACACACACACACACACACACACACACTCACACACACACACACATACACATACATACAAATAAACACATATATTTTCAATCTTATTATGAACATTAAAATTGTGTTCAAACATTATTTAGAAAACTAAACAGGGTTATTCTTTAATCTTCTAAAAGAGTCGAAGTATTTAAAAAGCTGTAATTGATGATATCATGAAGATTTTTGTAACGTATACAACAGGCTTAACAATTTATTTGTTACCAAACTTGCTGAAATGTGACAAAAGACTGCTGACTTATTTATGAAATCCTTTAAGTGGTCAAATTTTCAGTTCTTGTAAATTACTGAACGTTAACTTTTAATTTTCGAATTGTAACTAAAAAAGAAGCAATGAGACAGTTAATAGTGTTAACATGTTCAACGATGTTTTATTTAATAATAAATAAACACATACTGAGCTAATAAGCTTAAACAAAGCAAATAAATGTCCACATGATCACCATCTGCAATTATGATGAGATCTAATCTTCTTTAAAACCTTGTATGATAAGGTGTTTATAATCCAACATATGAAAATGATATCAAAAACATGCAGAGCAAATTATGAAGCAGTCTACGCAGGCACAGAGCACAACTTATTTTGTTTATTTTGTTCATTACATTTGCTTTTTTGATTCACCAACCTAGATAAATATAGTACACAATGTTAAGAAGATCCTTCTTCTTCTCAATATCCTGGTTGAATTATTTTTTGATGACGTAATTCGTAAGTATTAAGTGCACAAACGCTTTATTTAAGCTCGTGTTATTTTCGTTTTTCTACTTGCAGAGAAGTCGACCTTGCCTGTCAAAGATAATAAGTAAATTCTTTTAGCACATTTACCAAAAGAAGCAAAAAAAAAATTGATTTTGTCTTCTTAAAAAGTTTGCAACCACCCTTTAGAATGAACTAATTGCTTAAGTGTCACTAGAAAGGGAAGATTATACCATACGAAAGAAAGAACACATACATACTGCGTGACCTCCAGAAAACAGTTTGTAACCACCCTCTAGGAAACAAACAACATATAATTTTGTGATCACACTCAAGTGAACCTTTTTTTACCGACTTCTCTTATTCCCCAAATAAACACATCATGCAGTACAGGGAAAGTGAGTGCGTCGGTCGCTGCATCCGTTCACTACAGTGCGTATTTAACCCGGGTTGTAAAAGTTGGCAGCCGGCTTAACGTCTATCTTACTTTGACATCTGTATTTACAAACTCATAAATCAAGACCACAGATTATTGTATAAGACACAGACATGTCACAGACATATTAAAATGGAAGGATAACTCGATTGTAGACACTTTAACAAAAGAAAGTAATCAAAACATACACACTTATCAGATAAAACTCAACATGCAATGACGTCTGATACCTTGAGGTGAAATGTTCACATGTATTGTAAAGATATTATGCAGATTGGGTTAACGAAGGAAATTTGAGCATAAATTGGCTTTTCTCAAAATGGCAGTTGGCTTAACTCGTCAATTTTATCCCGTATTACCAACTCATAAATCATTTCAACCGTTTTCACATGAGACGGCAGCCATTTGACAGTTTCCAATGCTGGTTTTACAGACATGACGTAGACATATTAAAGTGGAAAGATATCTCGGTTGCTGTCATTTTCAACAGAGAAAGTGATCAAAAACGTAAAATATTACGCTCACGATGGAAATTGGAGCATAACTGGTTAATCCCATTTGTACATATGATTCGCATCACGTGAGCCCGACACTGACGCCAATACGGCCGTCTGAACACAAGTTTAAAAAAGGGAGAAATGAATATTGTCACGGGCGAACCTGGAGTAACCTTGAAGGAGTGTAGAACTTAAGCTTGTAAACTGATACATCATCGGAGTTAAACTTGAGACGTTATTAGATTTTGAAGATTTACGAAGAAATTCAACTGATTCTATTTACACTTCAGATAAAAACGGTTAAAGCAGAAAATCGTGATTTTGACCTTAAGGATCTTGTCTTCTTGCGTCTGTTATTTTTTTTATTTTCACAAGTTTTTTTCTCAAATTGGTTTTGAATATACATCAAATGGAATAGTCACTTCTTTTACTAGTTTAACTAGCATAAGGAAAGTGAAGAATTGATATATAAAGGAGAGCAATAGGTTCTAGTAGTTAAAATTAATAGGTTGATTGATGAACGAATTAGTTATATGGATGGTATGTATGATATAAATGCTTAATGATATCTGAAAAACGTATATTAGATGCGACGTATTAAATCCGATGTAAGAGCAACTGAGACGAAAATAAGGATGATGCATTGACTCGAGAAGCTAGACAGATTATCTTGATTCCAGGATTGTAGAACACCATAACAAAACACAAACTCTAAAAGCCCATGAATAATTAACCGTCTTAAAGAGCATAATATTGCTATGGCTTGATACTTGTCAACGGAGGCGTATCAACGGTAGACCCCTGGTGTTTTATATTTTTTTGTATTATTAATCTATACTAATAAGAGGCAACAATAACCACATTGATGATGTCTTAAACATATCTCCTCCGTATCGACTAAACGCTTCTTCCTTCTGAAAACTATCAGAGCATGGTGACAACTCCTTTCATTAAAATTCTACGGGATTAATCATTATGCTCCTGGTCTACTTCACATCCGTGTACTTTATAAATATCTTTCTATAAAATATTGCCGACTAAAAACGAAGAAATCATTTAAATGAAAACAATGCCTGAAGAGACAACTTGGTTCTTCAAACAATCATAATCTGAAATAAACAGAAAAACAGCATTTAATAATTATGTATCATAGAAAAAATGTACAAAAAAACACAGGAAGAATGCTTAGAGATAAGTGTCCCTGACAACAACTTTAAATACACAATGTCTTCATTGGTGTTTGCAGGCGCGTAGCCAGTATTTTGAAATGGGGTGGACAACCTTCGATATTAACAAATCAATGGCCGCGAAGCGGCAGAAATTCTCTAGATTGGTTTAAAATTATGAAAATTTAGAGGAATTAAGAGCATATTATCAAAGAAATGGCCTTGAAGCGATCGACATTTTTGAGATTAATTAGAAATGGTGCAAATTTTGAGCTTTTTTACTACACGCCTGGGTGTTTGTATTGCACTATGGCATATTATGCATTTTAATAGGTTACTGATTCCTGACATGCTCCCTGGAACGAGACTGCATATGACGACTTGTCAGGGCGTCATAGCACGCATCTGAGCACTTCTCTAATGGAGTTTTAAAACATTGATGTACTGTTTTCAACTTTCTAAGAGTCATGTTAAAAGTGCATGGAGCTTCAATCTTATGTAGCCCGGGCTTAGCCTCCGAACATTCCCCACGATACTGGATTATAAGAGGGTTTTTTCTCAAATATCACTTCAGTCTCTCATGGTGTTTTCTCAGATCTCACTTCAGTCTCTCATAGTGTTTTCTTAGATCTCACTTCAGTCTCTCATAGTGTTTTCTTAGATCTCACTTCAGTCTCTCATGGTGTTTTCTTAGATCTCACTTCAGTCTCTCATAGTGTTTTCTTAGATCTCACTTCAGTCTCTCATGGTGTTTTCTTA
>JAUUEB010127582.1:0-14746 GCA_032362205.1 Clione limacina
ATATTTCCTCCCTTAACTTACCTTACCATATCTTGGTACATCTGGAAATGGTCATTTTGATAAAGCTAATTCCCGAGATTTAGCATCCTGAGTGCAGCTTCTGTGAACTGATCTAACCTGTTGTACCAATCTACCTTCTGTGAACTGATCTGTCTTGTTGTACCAATCTACCTTCTGTGAACTGATCTGTCTTGTTGTACCAATCTACCTGTTCTTTTTTATGCCTTGGCTCTTGAGGCCATCATTAACAACTGATGCCCACGTTTGTGTCTGGCAGCCCACACCAGCTTTGCCTTCCACTTCAAGGTCACAGGCCTTGCTCAGTCATTCGTCCCTGTATCTTGTCATCAAAGTAGATACACGTTTCAACACCGGGTCCAGCTCTTTTTATGTTGAATTTTGCTGACTTATTTACAGCAATTTGTGGAAAAATATTGGGTTTAGCCAAGGGAATTAAGCCACCTTCATTGGTATGAATGAATGTATTTCATGGTTATTTCCATTTGGTGATATATCTGTGAAATTCATCATTAAAGTCTTTTTGGATCATTTCCCAGTCTTTTTTGCTGTTTTCTTGGTACTATTTGCCTTTCATATATCCTTTTCAGTCATATTTTGGTGTTTAATTATTTGTTGAACAGAAACTCTTTTTGTAATTGTTTATAAAGGATAAAATCAGAGATTTACAGTCCTTTTTTTATAAGTAAATGAAAATGAAGTTATCTAAAGGTAAAAATAGACAGAATCCTCATCAGTGAGGAAGAGAAGAAGATTACATTCAGATTATGGAGTCATGACATCCATCAGAGGTAGGCATTATTAATGTATTCTCATAAAGTGTGTTTTATTATGCTTTAGTGCTCATGTCCATATGTGATATAAATGTATTTTTAATCCAATTTTATTTAGGATATCATGTACCGTCTGAATGATGTTTTACTGTATACATGTTTTTGTAAAGCGCTTTGAGCTGGCATCGCCAGAAAAGGCGCTCTAGAAATAAAATTATTATTATTATTATTAATTGTTATATGTTAAACGAATTTACCCTCTTTTTATGTTGAACACTTGTCTTAGGTCCTACATACGACATAGACCATTGGTGGCCTGCTTTACAAGCTTGACTGTACTTTAATAACATAATTTATTTAATGAGATAACTATGCAACGGTTAGAAGAGAGCTTTCTGCTTTGTTCCATAATGTTGTTCCGGCTAATAATGTTACCTTTATTATTCAAGTACTAAATCATCCAAAAATGTACTTTTTCAAATCAAATCTTTGTGAAGAGTGAAGATAAGGTTAAAGGTTACCAATGTGAACAAAACGAAATGATATATACAATGAATTATACAGTATCCCAGTAGCACCAGAGATGTGGTAGCACTAAGTTAGTGTAGTGAAGAAGGCAAACACATTTGACTTCAAGGCAACAGGTGTGTGTAAGATGGTTAACACCGACAACAAAGATAGCATTTCACTTGTATTGTGGAAACAAAAGGTGGAGACCTCGTGTTCTGATTCTAATCCACCTAGATACTTGAAACCATACACTGTTCTGAAAGATGTCTGGAACAATGGCACAATCGAAACCAGAAATGCCACGCTTAGCAAGAAATTTCTATTTCAAATCAATATAAGGTTCGAGCCTCATTATAGACGAAAGTTGTGTCTTTATTAGGATGCAATTTTTAGGAAACTGCGTCCTCAAAGCAGACCCTTATTGAGTACAAAATATTTTTATTTTATTTCGTTCTTCATATAGGCAAAGACGATTAAAATCTTATTTATGATTTTTTAACAACGTAATGTCTGTGAATTGCGCTATACCGCGTCCTATGTATGTCAGCGCTATACCGCACATCTTATGTATGTCAGCGCTATACCGCACATCCTATGTATGTCAGCGCTATACCGCACATCCTATGTATGAGAACACGTAACTAGCCTAATATTTGTTGATGGAAACGTTAAACAACTTACAATACTTTAAAAAAAATGAATTCTTCTTATTTTGTAAAAAGAATAAATGTAAAGGAAAAAGGGAAGCAGAAAAAAGAAGAAACCACTTTGTACATATTCCTTAACTCCAGTCCCGTGTAAAGGGTACCTGACTAGACACCATACTAAGCTAAAGGAATCGTAAGATTGTTAAAATGAGTCACCTAACAGGTAGTTATCTTCTCCACTTCCTATACATTGAGAAGGAAAGTGCCGTGTGGTTAGTGCCGTGTGGTTTAGCTAAGTGTTAGTGCCGTGTGGTTTAGCTAGGTGTTAGTGCCGTGTGGTTTAGCTAGGTGTTAGTGCCGTGTGGTTTAGCTAGGTGTTAGTGCCGTGTGATTTAGCTAGGTGTTAGTGCCGTGTGGTTTAGCTAGGTGTTAGTGCAAGCAATATCTCAACTTGTTCAATTATATCATAATATCAGTATTGTTTGTTTATTAAATATCTATAGGTTCAAAGTTCAAAGTGATATTTTCCGTCAAAAATATTTAGAGAGCTGTTTTCTCATAAACTAAAGACAATTACAAAACCATAATTAAAACAACCTTCATAATATGTTAAATCACAAATTTCATCGTTAAAATTGTTTTTGTATTTTTTACCAACCAACTCATATAAATTTCCTATATTTACGGTATGTCTAAATTGTAAGAAGACAGCAGACACCTACTACAGTTTGTTGCTCTGGCGTAGGTAGAACGACCTACATGTGTTAAATCTCGTTAGAAAATCAAGTATCTGCCAAAGGTTTCGGGAGATCTTCCCAATAGATCAGCTAATGGATGAAGGTATGTATTTGCAGGTGCGGACAGGTTTTATCCCCGCCGATGAATGCTTTGATAGGAATTGTGAACAACGTACGCCCTTGCTTAAGCAGGAGGGGAATCGGTATTACATCGTTATAGATGCCGGAGGTGAAAATCAGAGGTGATTTGGGGCCAAAATTATAATTGGATGTTAATTTTTTTTACTGCTCTGTTATAATTATTAATTCCACAAGAATGTATCACACATACTGTAGGTTAATTTGTGCTCCAGATGACAATGTCGTCACACAAACTTTATCTTATTTATGCCTAAGATGACAATGTCGTCACACAAACTTTATCTTATTTATGCCTTAGATGACAATGTCGTCACACAAACTTTATCTTATTCATGCCTTAGATGACAATGTCGTCACACAAACTTTATCTTATGTATGCCTTAGATGACAATGTCGTCACACATTCAGTGGGTTTATTAGAGGATCAGATGACAATGTCGTATTAAATACACTTGGTTAATTTGTGCCTGTGATGACTATGTCGTCACTCAATCTTATTATGACTATGTTGTGATTTCTGGCCAACTTTACCCGAAAATTGACTTGATGGTTTGAACATATAATCAACATTGGTGGGTCAAGTGGTTGCTTTTATAGCTTGACCACCCCATTGCCCTCAGATAAGCGTAGGTGACGAAATATAGCGGTTTTTAAGACAATTTTTACCGGTTATATTAAAATTATCAAAATCGCAGAATTGCAAAAGACATAGTTGTGCATTATCAAGTGCACAAAATCAAAGAATATCGAATGGGTTTACGCTGTTTTTTATTTGAATAAATCAAAGGTAATACAACTACTATATATTACAACGCAGCAATCTGTTTTTCACATTTGACGACATTGCCACTTGTCGCACATAACCTTGGCATGACATAAGTGTCATAAATGTCATAAGTATTTACCCTTTCTGCCCTTCTGGGGTCGGATATTCCCGTTGATGATGACTTACTTGTCATAAATGTCCAATAACGTCACCAGTTTGATATGACAGTTATGACTACTTTGTCTTGTGTCTCTCTACCTCTCTACCTCTACTTGTCATAAACAATGTAAGTCATCTGTCCTGTCATGTCCGACACGGTCTTCCTTCTTTACATTTCAGTGCGTCATATATTACGTTGTTCAAGAAAATCTCTTTCTTGAATACATTGTATAATTTACAAATGAGACGGCTAAGAATCAAACAAGCATCATGGACTTTTTATAAGTATAGAATCTCTGCTAGCATGCGATTTTGTGTTTCAATTACGTTAAAAACGACATCCTATCTTGTAAATCGAATGTGGTGTGTTTCATCCCGGCAAGGGCATACAGTATACTTTATTAAATTGATTATTTAAGCATTATTATACAAAATCGTAATTTTTTGAATGTACAACGACATTTAGACTATAAATCCGGGAAGTGCTATGAAGTGCTTACTGCTCCTAAACGCAATATCTTTCACTGTAATATTGTGACTTTGAATTTATGTTTTTTTCTCTCCGTATTGTTTGTATAACGATAACATTGAATGGTTTGTAATTTTTTTCGCCTTGTAGTCCCTTGTTCATTGATGCATTCCTGGGTTGAATGTCGAACTCGATATATTCGCCATTTCGCTCGACATTCAACACAGTTCGTGCTTCAAAGACCATTGAAAATACACCTGTGAAAATATCTTTATTTAAGTTAATAAAGCTACACTGTCTAAAGAAGTCAAGTCAAACTTAGACTTTCAACAACCTGCAGATAAAAACGTTAAAACTCTAAAAGAACATCAGAATAATAACATAAAAATTGTGTTTTCGAATTTGTTCTTGTTGAGAAATATGTTTATTCTTCTTTGTGATATGAACACCGTGTGTGTTCTAAGGAAGCGATCCGCTTACCGCTGTGTTTAATTGTTTTAACTCAAATTTCAAACTGTTTGAAAACTGCCATATATGTCTCCTCGGCTATGTAAACAGAGAACATTGTAGAACTGACACTTAAGGCAGTAATACGTGATTCCAAGACAAAAACTCTCCTGCAAATCTGTGTTGACTTCTTCTCCATTTCACAGCTAACTCGGTTATAGTTAATAATTTAATTATTTCTCCCCTTCTCTTATATCAGACGTTTGCATGAAACAAACCTGCTAAAAGGCGATTAAGGGTTTTATTTTATACTCTTGAGTCTTAAAGACACGTACATAATATATACTTTAGATCTTTCTTTTCTTTCACATTATATTTTCTAGAAGTATCAAGACATGATTTAATATAATAATGTATCAATATTTAACTTTGTTAGTCCGTTGAATACTTTTACATCAATACAATCAGAGAATATATGATAAGTGAAGATAAAAAACAATTTGTTATTTTCTATTCAGGCATCAGAATAACATGAAGCACAAATTAAGCATGCCCAGCAGAGGAGGAGTATGGTTACCAAAGTCCTACGAACGAGGAGCCTTGGGGCCAAATTGTGTGTCTTAAGAATCACAGACCCTGACCGCATTTTGTCCAGGTACTACCCGATCATTGACCATTGCCCAAATACTTCTCTGATTCTGAGCTCGCATTATCATATTTCTCGATTTTTAACTATTCTGAATTATTCTGACTGAAACTTTTTCTAATGAGTTGATTATTATCAACACTTTATTAAGAACCACATTAATATGTCGCTTGTTTTTACAGGCAGTGAATGACCGCGGTACTTAATGATTTTTCTGAGAACATTTCATTCTTTCTTTTGAATAATTCGAATGAACAGTGAAAATACGATATTATTCCCAACTACGAGTACACTAATGTGTGAGTTATAACTTCATTTAAGCCATAATACAATAGGTGTACATACTACAAAGCTATCATAGACATATTATACCTCTATGGAAGCTATAACTTATTGTTTTTCAGTGCCATATCTTGTACCCAGGGGGCTAGATACAATGCTAGGTACCAGATGAAGTGCCATATTTTAACCAGCTGTCACTTCTAGCATAAAAAACTCGGAGAAGATGACAACGACCGGAGATCGCTATCTTGGTACCACTAATGACGTACCGGGAATACCCGACACCTCTTTGATCTCGCACAGACAAACATCCGGCTTATGTGTGGATTGGTTAATTTCACTGTCTATTGGTGATCAGTCTAAAGAGAATGATTACAAAGAAAAATCAGTCTTAAGATTGTTAGATGTCTTAGATGTCTCTTATTATTAGCATATATATTTCACATAATTCGTTATTCAGACAGTGATTTTTTCCCTTTTGCACATACTTTTTTCTCACGCATAATGTCTTTAAATTGTTACTGGCACACTTATTTTGGATTAACTTGTCGATATTTGAGTAACAGAATGTCTTCATTTCATAAAAGCTACACGTATACGTATCTAGTTTCCTTGTATATTTGAAATCTTCATTGACGTACACGCATTAATTGTGTTGGAATGAAATGAAAGTTATGAACTCAAGAAGAAAATTGAGGAGACATATAGTTCATCAAAATATAAGAAATAACCTTCTTTCCATTTACCTGAGCAGTACAATAATTGTCGATATCGGTCCTTATAAGAATAAGACGAACAAAATTGCCTCCAAATGCAAAAAAAACAAGAGGCACTACTTGTGTCAACTGTCTTATGGAAGATCATCAAATAGAAAAGACAAACAGAGATGCCGAACTACTAATTCCTACAGCATGTATCTATATGAGAGCTAACTTTGTTACTATACTGTAACTAACATTGAATAAGCAACAAAATTACAAAATGGAGATATTCAATACTCTGAATGTTACTAATTACGTGTAAAACCTTTTCCTGTTGAAGAACATGCAAAAAAGGCCAAATTTAACTAGTGTTACTTTACAGAGCCAAAACTGCCACACTATTATTTTCACAGAAAGCTGTCATAAATGTACATGTATTTCTAAAATGTCATGGCTCTAAAAGTTAGTATTATCAAAGGTGGTCGGGTTTTTTAAACAGTGCAGACAAGAGAACGGAAATCCCCGACACAATTCAGCGAGTAATCGATCTGTTTACCGTGTTCAATTCGACTTCATGACTCCCAGTCTACAACCAGGGTTTATTCCCCTTCTTTTGGTGTATGACAATTCACAGGAACACCGTCAGACACTCCTGAACAACGGATTAAACTAAGTAGCCAGCTCGTGAGACTTCATAAGTTAAATCAAATGTCATCAGGTTTCGGTAAGAAGCCCACTTTAAGCACGAGTTTGGCCCCTTAATCGGCAAACTAGCGGTCACATGATATCTCCACAGAGGAGAACCATGTTTGCATAACCAAATGTCTTCTCCAAATTAAGAGATAATTACGGTCTCTCATTCCTCTCTGCCCGTATAGCGTGTGACTCGCTACAAGACAAACATGGCGACCAGGACAGAACATGTGTGTAATCTATGCATCCATTATTTGATAATTAATCATAATACGGTATTTCTAATTGGTGGCCATGGAGGGGATTGTTTTCCCACGTCTGGTGATAACATTGAAGTAAACGCTGAGGTTTATCAACACTGTTCAAACATGTCTGTTATCAGTACTGGGTACGTGACGACACAACCGAGTCATCATGGGATCCCAGTCATCAATATCATGCAGATGGACATTTGGTATACCTAATGTATTCCCTTGTACCTTTAGATTCACATTAGCAAGTATTGTATGCAAATTGGCATTAACTTGTCAGTTTTGGGTAAAGGTCAACAAAAGTCATTGTGTATTGTTGTAAAAATGAACACAAGTAAGTCGGTATCACTTTTTTTCAGATGGACAAAAGCAAGTCAGAATCAGGTACACATACAAAAATTAAGTAATTACCGATACAGATAGACACAAGCCTGTCAGTATCGGATACAAATGATCCCAAACTTGAAGAGAATACAAGCTATGAAGTTTGGTGTAAATTGAAACATAAAATTTAGTATCTAGTTCAAATAGACGCAACAATTGTCTTCCAATACTGATTCACAACCATAACTGCAGGTTGGTATCGCAAACAGAGGTTTTCAAAGTTCAAAATTGATCTTCGATGCCCCGAAATGAAACGATAAGCCAAGAAACACAAACGCTTTATAATAACCAGCTAAGTATGGACATGAATTAAAGTTTACTTAAAAATTACTGGTTTCAAACATTAAGCTTATTGAATGCGATGTCATCTTCAATATTTTACTTAATGGCGATGACAATAATAACAAAAACAACATTCGAACTTAAGTACTTGACTAGAAAATATAACAAACTTTCATTAAAGCCAACATGATTCATTTTTGCTCAACACAAAATTATCTCGTTAAAAGCAACTCCCTTTTACAAGTGACGTGCTCAAGAAACATAAATAACAGTTGACCTCAGGGTGAAATCATTATCAGTTTTGGATAAGAACAAACTAGGGTGGTACTGATATGAGGGGAGAGCACTCCCTAAGTGATTCTTCACGACTAAGAGTTGTAACCTTTGACAATATCAGGAACAGATCGAACACTGTGTAGGCCCCTTATCTTTGGCTAGAACGGAACTGTGGCTGTTATTACTGTCGGTCGTAGCCATATATAAAAGAGATTTTAGGATTATTCGCCCAGTGAAAAGGTCGGAATCATCAACAGCAGCTGTGGCCAGCTTGCAGTACATATAGTCTGATAGAGTTTGTATTTTGTAAAATTAGTGGCGAAATAGAGGGTACTCTTGGCAAGGAGTCTTGTCATTTTGAGGGTTCAAAGAAAACATAATATATTTTTTGTCGAGCTTTTTTGTTTATCTGTTTGTCTGTTTGTTTGTTTGTTTGTTTGTTTGTTTGTTTGTTTTTAACGTAGTTGAGAGCAACCCAAAAGGACTGATATTGCGTTTCATGTATAAAATGTGGGTGTGTTACTTTCCAAGGAGGGCGGTGGCTATCCGCATTCTTGAACTGGATAATTAATCAAAACTCCGGCTTGGTTTTCAGCGCTAAAATAAGCTGAGTTGCTAAAAATAAATTCATCTTACAATTTAATTCTACTTTGTTTGAAAGGGGTGACATCTTGGCATTGCTGCCACTCTTACAATTGGTTTTTGATAAGGTAAACAATAAAATAAACACGGGAGTTTTAAACATTTTTGAGCAGTCTATTCTTGCTCATGGACTTGCCATGTTGATAGTTCAAAGCGTACATAATTTCAATTTAGGTCCGGTTACTATGTTTATTAGTTTCAAGCACCTTCAATCAAGTTTGGGGAGAAACAATAGTACTGAGAAACATATAAAAACGTCTTTAAGTGTGAGACTTTCTTTGAACGATTTTTTAGTGTTGAGTCCACCCGAGTTAACTCCGTAGACTTTCTATCGTGAATGACTGAATGACTCGTGTTTGATCAGCTGCCGTTCTGCTGTAACCGAAAATCTCCGAGTTACCTTCTGAACAGACTAACTAGCAGAAGTCAACAAGACCTCGTGTTCATTTGAAGAGCGGAATCAATGTTGATGTCAGTTTAAGTGACTTTAAAACGAGACCCCGGTCCTTGGCAGCCGAGATATGTCGTCTTATCAGCTACAGTCCTTGTAGCTCTCAATAGTTTAACAGTATCTACTATGTGGGCGGCTATTTATAATCAAATTGCAACTCTTTCGTTCTAAGGTAAAACGCCGGAAGTCAACTCCGGCATAATCAAGAAAACTGATACTTCATGACTTCATATTGGCATCAAAATCAATTCAGCATTTTTCAAAAAAAAAATTTTAACAATTAGAAGATTCCTAAATTGTTAAGGCAGTTACGTCTTTTAATGTTTGAGTATACTAAATTCTAACAGGAAGAAAACGTACGGTGTTCTATATTTGTATGACAGTTGGTTAAAATATGACAGTCTGATGTATCGATGTCGTACGTTTGTTTGTACACTTGAAAGAACAGTTTTTTGGCATTCTGATCCCATGTACTTTACTTGGCGATCTTTTGACATCAAATTTTATTATAATTTATCTGATTATAAATCCACAGTTTGATTCCATGTTTTTAATGTGTAAAAATGGTATTTAAAACATGACAGTGAAAATAAGATTATTTCGAGATTAACACAGTAGTTTGACACAATTTATGTATATTACCTGATAATTATAACCGTCATTTGAAGTGTACATAAAATCGTTTACTAGTTATAACATTCATTCATTACGGTGTACATACAAATACATAATATATGATTCTAACAAAAGACTTTCGTCACTTTCAGTTATCTCATCACGAGGGCAATCGTTCATTGTGAAAGATGAAATGATCTTGAAATAAAGACAATCTTTCGTAAATCTTTACATCAAATAAGAAAAAAAGTGTAATTAGTAAAGCGGCCGAGTAGAGACTTTTCACAGCGTAAATAAAATCATCGCATGTAATAGTTAACTACAATACAGATAAAAAATAGCTGTTACTTGTCGCAGTAGTCCATTAGCAGTAAGTAGGTCATATCATTATTATTATCATCAACTCTATCTGACACTGATATTGCCAATTGCCTCATCATCTAGGCTATGTGTATTATGTATATAATAATGGTTTCTGTTCCCTATGTGTATAGTATGATGCTCTTAGTTCCCACTGTGATTGCATCATGAATCATGGATAAATAACTACTTGTTTACAAACAAAGCATGTGTGCCAAAAGGTTAAATGGGGTCGATGTTTGTCCTAAATGCCCTTTGACCTATTACAGAAAAGCTGTTTTGCCCGATGCGGTGAATAAATGTATCGTTTAATTTGATTCAAACAATATAAGAACAATGGTATTGAATTCCTGACTTTGCAGGGATTATCTTACAATATCAATAATTATATTACAGTATATCAAAGTTGATATAGTATTTAGCTAAGAATCCGGACTTTTTAAGAGTGTAAAAAACACAACATAATAATTAGAATATGAACTTATGGGGTGAATGTCCGATCCGGCTGCCAGGTTGGATAGCTAGAAAATGTTGATTAAAGAATAATCTGTTGTCTCGCTGTTCGTGGTATCCAATACCTGACATAATTGCAATATAATATGTGTTTAGCTTGAGAGTAAACAGATCGCCAAGAAAACAATTAAAACAGAATTAATTAAGGGCCTATTTCGATGTAACTTAACATCTGTTGACGGAGACATAAAAACCTTTACAAATCTACGCCAAAAGTCAAGCCACACAATGTAAGGTCAAACCGATTGTTGATTCTTGCTGTGTTAATGGATACAATCAAGTCCTTGTTTTGTTGCTGTGAAAAACTACCAACAAGAAAGATAAGTATGTTAATCATACGTTAATGCTAGGGTCGTACCAATAGTGGGATACTTGACGATAGGTTAAGAGTCCTTCTAGGTTTGTGAAGACGTTGTCTAGTGTTATTGCCCACCGTGTTGTGGTACACTCAAAGAGACTAGGTGAGAGCCACTCTACAACAAAGTGTTCGCACCTGTCTATTGTGTCTCAATGCTGGACGAGTCTTGGATACTGGATAAACTGCTATAAGTAGTGGTACCTCTAACTTCAATCAAAAGTCAGTCTCAAAATTTGAATCATTTTAACAGTATTACAGTATGCAGCATTTTTTAAGGGCTTTGTCACTGTCATTTGTAAGACATATTCGTGTAATGCTGCTGGACAAAACTTTGTTTATAAATGTTTATCAGCTGTAATGGAATCGCAACTTTTAAAGTATCACAAAAATAGGTCATAATATCCTGATCATTCTCAGTTATCTTTTTAAAGAGATATGGGATAAAAGACCGATAGACGTGAGCTTGTTCTTATCTATACTATAGTCGATAGATGATAATAATCTGAAATCATATATCTTGAAAGGTTTCCCACCCAATGTGTATTCTACATCGTCCGAGGTCACATTTGCTCAGCCTTCCAGTAAGCATACAATATACCAAACTTTCAGATTGTCAAACTTCGTTATTCTTTCAAATTCATTTTCTAAAAGACTCGAGTAAGTCTTAAGTACTTTTATCTATTTTCAAAAAAGTATAATATTGGAATAAGTGGATGTTTGCTGACTTACTGCTGATTTCACAACTTTCCAATATAACACGACTTGGTCAGTATTATGGTTAGAATCAAGGCAATCTGATTCCTGTGTCCGGTAGCCTATTTCAATAACTAAGTAAGGATGCAGGAAATTAAAACATTTTATTTCCAAATATATCAACTGTAATAAAATCGCTACTTTTCAGCATAGCATTAATGAGTCCTGGTCTGTCCTGTTCTGTCCTGTTCTGTCCTGTATATTTTCATTTGTCTTCCCTGTATGTGAAAGTGTGGAGTGGGTGGAGATGACGCAATCGTTTTGTTTAGACTGAACACAGGCCTCCAATTAAAAGCTAATCGAAAAAAGATATACAAACAAGGACACCCTTTGCCCGGACTACTTTGAACTACATTGAAGGTGGATAATACGTACTATAAAAGAGACAAACATTCTTTAAAAGAAAAAGAAGGAGAATGAGGGGAAGAAAGAAAAAAAAGGATAAGAACAAGTAAACAAAAGGTTATCAAAATATTAGCAATTATATGAAAGATAGATAAAAAGAAGAATAACCTACAAGAAGGAAATTCAAACTGAAATCTTTTGACGTCGAAATTGTTTTGAAGACGTAAGACCATAAAACACATTATGACAACTATATCAAATATCTACGAAACGCTGTTAACCACATAACTAAATATATGTCTGTAAAAATCGATTCCAAGTGCTGATCGTATTTCAGAAAATTGGTACGTTTACGTTGCGTAAGGAATGTAGTCAAAGAATTTTAGTAATCGGCACTCGCGACTTAAAGATATGGTTAGATAATTTATCTTAAAAACTTAACATCATTTATCTCATTCCCTACGTCATTGTCTATTTTTTGAAGGAATCAATTTGTCATCGATTAGAGGGTTGTAAGACAGACTTCGAACTTCCATTTATCATCTTAATTCTATATGAAATTTTCTCATTTAAACGAAATTTTTCTTTAATCATTATCTGCAAATGACATGTAGGTTGACAAGTCTGTTTGTTTGTTTGTTCAGTTGACTATCATCTAAGACGAACTCAATTTGGTCAAGGTAAACACCTGCTGTTTGAGACTAATTTACATACACTTATTAAGCACTTTTTGTGAGTTTCCTCTCAAACAAGGGTCGTTTTCCGACTTCAGGAATAATGGACAAAAATATAAAATATTCAAACAAAAAGGCACATTGCCATTTAAAGAAATAAAAATCGTGAACAACAATACCTTTATCACATCGCTGCTGTAGATGAGATCTCTCTGACGTCATAGTTGTCACATAGTGACGTATATATCACGTGTTAATGTGTTTATGTTAGCCACATGACTCTCTCAGGTTGTAGTCGAGTATATCCACAATCCACATTTGAAATTGTTTTCTCGTTTATAATAAAGAATGAAATGACACTAAATACACAAGTGAAATGTAACACTTCGTTAAGAAAGTATATCAAATTTAATCCTTAACGCACAACCTTATCAGTCAGATGGCCACAACGGGTGCACGAAATCAAACTAAGAATATTCCAGTATTTGACGTCACATATCCATAAAGTATAGACTTGGTTTAGTTATAGAACAAACTGCCTCCCAGATCTATGCGTCCGTCAGATATACCACGGTGTTTGTGACACTGCCTACCACCTACACTCGGATTTATTCCTGACTCACGAAAATGGACAAATCCGTCTGACAGGTAATTCCCGATGACAACCACTCCAACAATTCCGATAAGAAAACATTAAACAATGCCGTCAGCCTACAGTAAAAATCGTGGGCGAAGTCGATGCTGAATTTGGTGACATTGTTAATACTAAAATTGACCATTATGCAATGTGCGAAATACAACAACTTTATCTGACTCAAAAACGGTGACAGACAAAATAGATGTCAAAGTCTGGCGCCTCTGTCGCCATTACAAGGAGACCACCAGGTTCTTTAAACCTCAACAGCCGCAAAAATTCCTCTCAGGGGTCAATATAGATGCCGAGGAGTCTATCGCCCCCATCGACATGTCTCAATCAAAAGAGGGCATAGAGAAAGGAAGCATAGTCCTGATGTTATTTAACAAAAGATTTGAGGTCGGTGTCCGCAGTGGTTATAAGAAATTAGTATTCCCTTGTGTCCCTAGTGTCATGTCAATTGTCCGTGCTGGCAAAACATTGGTTTTCACGACAAGCCTCTTGTTTATATTAGAGAGACAATCTTATAATAACACAGACAGTCATTAGACACCGTTTACAACTACGTCATTCATTGGCTTACTGCCGTAGTGCGGATCGGAATTAGCCAACCGGAACGGAGCATCGCACGGTGAAAAGATGGCTTCCGGCAAACTAACTGTAACCCTGATATCTAAACTCTGTCCATGATTTTTATGAACTGTAAATAATTTATTTCGAATTAAATTCACGAAACTTAACGTCAATATTTTTTCTAAGAATGACTTGAACAAGGGGGAATACATTTGGGAAATATATAGCGTGAATTTCCATATCAGGGTTATTATATGGATACAAGTAAAAAACTAACATGACCTGTCTTTCATGTCGCTATTATTTTCTCTAAACTAACATGACCTGTCTTTCCGTCGCTATTATTTCCTCTAAACTAACATGGCCTGTCTTTCCATCGTTATTATTTCCTCTAAACTAAGATGACCTGTCTTTCCATCGTTATTATTTCCTCTAAACTAACATGACCTGTCTTTCCGTCGCTATTATTTCCTATAAACTAACATGACCTGTCTTTCCATCGTTATTATTTCCTCTAAACTAACATGACCTGTCTTTCCGTCGCTATTATTTCCTCTAAACTAACATGGCCTGTCTTTCCGTCGCTATTATTTCCTCTAAACTAACATGGCCTGTCTTTCCATCGTTATTATTTCCTCTAAACTAA
>JAUUEB010127693.1:5465-23652 GCA_032362205.1 Clione limacina
CCCCCATCAGAGTATATAAATAGCTTAAGGATTAATTATAGCAAAAAGAATACACAATGTCAGTTTTGTATAAGCTTAATAAATATCCGCTGACTTTGTGTGGATTGTATACACTTTTTTAAATAAAAAAATAAAATTTCTTTCAATAAAAAAATGGTATCCCTGAATGTAATAAACTTCACAAAATGCAGATTAATCAAAGAAATATCCTTTACAAGTTCTAAAGATACTGAGCTCAATAGATTAAAAGACAATTGTTGGTATATCATGTTGGGCAATGTTTCTGTTGACGAAAGCGTGGCTTGCTTTAAATTCCTGTTGCATAACCCTTCTTCTAAAGGTCTGACACTTGTTGACATTAGTAGACGGTTGCAAGATGACATGACACTGTCCTAGGTAGTGCTTGTTGTATCCCATTAGAGTATGTTCTCGTGAGAACACGAGTCATTTACTCGTTTAAGTAGCCCTCTGATAACCGATTGCTGTATGTTCAGACTAATGATGCAGCGTTTATGTCTTGTGCCCACGCATATTATCCGATCACGATTTGCAAGTTTGGAAATCGCTGCCAAAAAGCAAGATTGCACAAGCTTAAAACGTACACTTATTGCGTGCTAGTTTTCTCAAATCAAATGAGACTAACAAACTTATCGACTGTCGTTGGATTATGAGACGAAAATAAATAAAAACTTCTTGGGCTGACATTGCATTTGACAACAACAAAAACAAAACATTGAAAAGGGAAATAACAGAAAATAGTAGATTAATACAAAAACAAATGTTAATTAAAATAACTAAATGCATGTATCTCAGATCTGAGTCCTGAACCAGGAAAAGAACACACAAATCCATCTAACTAAAGATCAATAGCTTAATCATCCTGCTTATGAAAAATAATTGAAAAAAACACAGTTAAAAGCGCTTTAACTATTATCTTGAATCAAAACATAGACTCTCGAACTATCAATGTGGTTTTAGAAAAAGAGATCCACGGTAGATCGCTTGATAGGTCAGATACATTTATAGGCAAGCATTTTTACGTCGTTAACATAAGAATATATAGTAGCTGTGGGTTTTTTTTACTTTGAAAAGCCTTTGACACCACTTGCAAACGGGGGATCCTGGGGGTCTTTCATTGGATGGGCTTTAAAGGAAAGCTCCAAGATTTTATTTTAACATATCTTAGATCACAGTTCATTCCAAGTAAAATTTACATCCCTGAACCCATGAAGAAGAGATCTCTTAGTCAGTAACTTTTCAACATGAGTTTAAAAAAAAAATTTAAAATGAACTCAATAATTAACACACTGACATATAATGGAGAATGCTCACTTTATGTTGATGATTAATTAGTATGCTACAAATCAAAATCAGGAATATTCACAATAGAAAGGCATCTTCAGATTAAAATTATCTCCTTCAAAAGCACACAACTTCTATCGCAAAACACCATGCTTAATAGAACCAGAACGAACTCTATATGGACAACAGATTGATTTTAAAAATGAATCAATATTTCTTGGAATAATATTTGACAAAAACTTACCTTCTCTCCACATTTAAAAGATAAACTGAAATTCTTATCACTCACTCATACGATTACAATTAGACTATGCCTGCTAGGTGTACGGTTTTGCCAACATATATATGAAAATAAAAATGCTAGACACAATCCAACACCAAGGCCCCAGTTACACCTTACATGTATATATAGCCTCATCTGTTAAAAAAAGGTAAGAAGCTGAATCTAATGATATAGGAAAAAAACACTATTTCATCAATATGCTATCAACATTAGCTCAACACCTGAAAACCCAACTATCTTTTGATATTCCAGATGATTTTTATTATAACAACTTAAAAAAAGGTAAAATCACCAAAACTTTTTGATTAGGAGTAGTAAATGAACTAAAAGAAATAATTTTTGTAAATAAAGACACTGAAAGGTATTTTTTTCAAAATCCCATCATGGGACTAAGTAAGAAAAAGTAGACATATAAATCAAAAATTATTCAAAATCAACAACTGAAGCTAACAGCTGTTATAAAGCTTTTCACAGCTTGATGTTCACCAAATATAAAAAAAAGTTAAAAGGATCTTTACATATCGATCCAAATTCTAAAGTACAGTAGGCTTGGCTGCCGTCCCTATGAATTTTGAGATTGATGTAATCAAAAGAATACCTCATAATGCATCAATGTACATTCCGGAAGCAACTGCACTTAATATGTCACTGGATACAATCAAAATAAGTCTCCTTTGTCATACTTTCTAACTCTCAGTTTCTCTTGCGATGTCTCATAGCACTAAGAAATAACTCTGGACCCTAACATTCTAAAACTACAAACGAAAATCAATTATATGTTACAAAAAAGAAAAACTATTGTTGTTGCTTGGATACCAAGCCAAGTTGGCAGGAAATGGCAGATGAACTTGCAAAACGTGCCTTATCTGCAAATAGATTAGCAACTTTAAACTTCCACACACAGATTTTAGACATACGGTAAGAAAATGTGTCCTTTCCATATGTGAAAAAGTCTAATAGCAGCAAAAGAATTGTTTTTCGTCAAACCAAAATTATAACCAAGAGAATACCTAGTACTCAAAAGAAAACATTGTGTATTCTTTATACGTCTGAAAATTGCACAGTACCCATTAACCCAATAGTACTTACTAACGTAAGACGAACAAAACGTTTTCAAAATCATACACATTGTCATAGAATCTTTTGATTTTATAAAATAAGAAGAAAACATTTCCGATTTACAAAAATCAAAGGCATCCTTAATGTCGTAGATGAAAAGAAAGTATTGCATTAAATGAAAGAAATCGGACTATACAAAATAATACAAATATGTACATTTATACTATAAAACTATACATCTTATTACAAATGTTGTTTCATACTTTATAACCCTCAAGACTGCAATGTACCAGCTAAAATAATACATACACCATTATGATTCGCACTTAAATAACATCTTTGAGTCGATAGCGCTTACATAAATACATACATAAAATATTCCATTGTACTTAGGAACTTGTTGGCTGAATTTTAGACGGGAAAAAACGAAAATGGTAAAAATAAAAATGAAAACATTTTCTACGGACATAAAATGGATAGTTGCTTATAGTCTTACATTGCATTTAACACGAACAAGATTAAAAAAGAATTTTCTGCAGACATAAAAGGCACAGATAAATAGATTTATGTGTACCATTGCTGGACTTAACGAATACCAATAGAGGACAAAGCCACCGTTTCTTGTACATGTAACGCATGTTTTCGCCCACATTTCTTTCATCGACCACTTGTCTGTAATTTGTTTAATTGCCCCGGTGATGTTGGGCAAACTACTTATATTAATTAGGATAACACAATTAACGCAATGGAATGACTGCAGATAACATAGGCAGCACAGTACGATCTTTTGTAGCCAGTAATGATATGCTTTATTAACCATGTTTTCAGTAACTTTACAATGGATAAGATCGGAGAATTTAACCTTTCTGTTGACGTCTACGCTGTCTTTAAACATAAGACCTGTGTAAACATGTTCATGGGCTCTAGAGACAGACAGAGCTGGGACATATTAGACGAGTATTAGACCAATTGCACATATATATTTACTTATGTTTATTGTGTCCGAATTGTAGTTGTTTTTAGTGAACGAAAAACGATTTTAATTCTTCTTATTATCTCATGTTTTTCATAGTCAATTCCAATCAATACTGTTAAAGAAGTAATCTAATAAAATAAATTAATTAGATAATAACGGCTTAATTCCTTTGTTAGAAAGATGAATTTGTGATCCTATGAATTGTTATTATGTATTTGTTAGTTTTTCCAACTCTGAAGGTAGAGTGGTATTGTGGTCAGGTCTGACTGTCACATGTAAAACTTGGATTCTAATCCCAAAGACGCTCCACCTTCATGCCCAGTGGGGATAAGTATAGCGTCTCAGTGATGTTATTGTTATGGAAAAAAGTTAATCTAATGTATATATCGTAGTCGACCATGGAGATGTCTTACCAATTTCACATTCCTACCGGCATCGTAGACATAAAAAAGTGTTTAAAAACAGTAAATGTTGGTTTGATCTCATTTTAAAAATCAATAATGCAGTTGCAAAAGGTAACTGAAATACTACGTACACAAAAAAGCCTCGAATGGACTAGACTTTGTCGCTGCTCGCACTGTTTTATTTACATTTGGCGTCTATGATTGAGCCTCGAGCAAAATTATTCATCTTACTTTGTTTAACTTGTCATTGATGGTTTAAAACAATGAGTTATTATATTTGCAACACCTTGGCACAATTAAACAATACTACGAAAGAAATAATGAGCTACATTATAACTTTTACGATAGAAAGTAGAAAACAGAGGATTTTGTAATTGTACAGGTTGTATAACTTAAATTCTGTAAATTTTTCAGAGGAACCTGATACTAGGATTTTGACTTTTCTTTAGTGAAGAACAACGTTTATATGAAGAAAAATACTAGTTTGGTAAAACCTAAATATTCTTTTTCTGGTATGTTTTATTCAAACTAAGACATAAAAGACAACACACAAATATATATTATTGTATCATTACCATCCAAAAAAAAATTATCAACATTGTGAAATTTTCTTCAATTGAGCATCATCCATCAAAACAGCACAAATTGTACATTGATTATCAAATTTAGAAAAATAAGTAACATGCATGAATTTTCACAAATTTCTTAAAAGTACTATCTCATCTCATGCACTTTTAGTTAATACTAACCAACAAGGGTCATCGAAAAGATATAATTAGAAGGGATTAAAAAAAAGAAAAGAAGACTAAGAAAAAAAATGAAAATAAAAAAGACCTCAAAGACAATAACAATAACGGACATAGTAATGACATGATATCCTTAAATGCCTCATAGTGTTAGATGGCCAATGGGTAAGATTTATCTGCCCCTGATATATTTGGACCTTCATTTTTCTAACATCGCGTGGCGCCACAGGGTTCCAAAAATTGCTCCTGCCCTTCTCTGCCTATTTAATGTAAATTATCTCTTTTAAGAGCCACATCTTATTTGGGATTCCAACCTGAGCAAGGTAACCCATTTTCCTCGAAAGACAAAAATTAAAACTCATAGTTGATTTGGCAGATACATGCGTTTACAATTAGCTGGTCACTCGGATAGATACATTATATAATAATAATATATATCTGCCTTAGAGATGTATATACCTAGACTATCAAGGTTTGTCTGTATACTTCACTTGTGTCAATGCTTATACTCGATCTGTCTGCCCCAAGGAATACTTGCTTTATGTAACTGTTAAATGTATACGTGTATACGAGATGAGGAATTAGGGAAACCATTTATTCAACTCTTAAGAGTAAAGAAAAGTTAAGTATTTTTTCACTTGTCATATATCGATAATTTTTAGTATGACAATGTATCCCATATTGCAGGAAATGTGGGAAAGTAGATATAATTATTTTTTCAATTTCTATGCCTTATAAACATCTCATTTGCCTCTTTGGAAAACTTTCAGATTCTTTACTCATTAAATGTGATCACAGCGTGTTTTTGCCAAATTAGCAAAGAACATTAGCAAACAAATAAAAAAGAGCCATAACTGCGTGAATCTGTCACAACTAGTTCTGGATATAAATAGCGAACATTTTAACGATTAGATGCTAAAAACGAACGAGAGTTTTCTTTACCCCAAACAGATCTTACAACAAAAATCGAATTATATTCAAGAATGACCGAAAGGTCTTAAAATATATGTAAAGAAAACGAGTCTTATTATTTTTTCAACAGTTTTATCCATGTTGATGCCACTTCAGCTTATTTGAAATAAATCTCAAATGAAATGGTAATCAATCAATTTAAAATGCAAGTCTTTGGTCCAAACAATTGAACTTAACAACTTAGCAACATTAAAACTCAGCTATTTTCTTATACAAGTAACATTTAAGTGGGCAAACATTTCTTGCTCTGTAGTATAGGAGTTTAGAGAGTACAGATTCAAGTAAGACTTTTAAGTCAACATAAGTGAACAATTAGGAACGTGACCAACTTGAAAAAATTGTTAAGATTTTGTTTTGTCAATTACTCGCTTATTGGTTTACACTATCTAATGCATTTGAAAACAAATATTCAACTCCAAAGTGAATAAAACACAGTGGTGAGTCCATGTGTGAATGAATGAACACGATAATACTTTTATAATAAGTTAAAATGTATTAACTAGTAAATGGGTGTTCATGTTAAAGTACTACAGTACTCCAGCTCTATATGGTTGTTGATTCTGCGCTTGTACATCAAGTAAAATCATGATGCATTTGTACCTTTCAACTGAGTAGGATATTGGTGTATATGACATTTATACCAAATAAGAACTGAGTTTATAATAATAATAATAATATACATCATTTATAATTCACATTTCCATTTTAAAAAGTGCTCAAAGCGCAGTACATTAAAAACAGAAATCAACAACCATACAGATTGAATAACATAATATGACAATTTGTCAGCAGTCACTCATCAAACAATCATGTACAATAAGATATTCAGTCATACAAATCTATCTATAACTCCAACTCAAATTGTATTTATGAAAGAAAACAAATTATGAGTAACACATAACAAGCCATGAATTCTAACGCTAAATACCATACACCTGAGTGAAAAGATGAGGACATATATGACATTTTCTGCACAATGGGGCCTAGTGTATGTGTACCTTCTTACAATTCAGATCTGGGTGTATATTTCTCTTCCTACCAAGTAGGATCTGGGTGTACATTTCTCTTCCTATTATGTAGGATCTGGATGTATCTGTCCATTTCCTATAATTTATGATAGAGGTGTATATGTCTCTCCCTACCATGTAGGATATGGTTGTCTATGACATTCCTACCAAGTAGGAGCTGGGTGATACGTCCCTTCCTACCAAGTAGGATCTGGGGGTCACTATGTTTTACCCCAAATATAACATCAGGGTTTGTTACTGCTATAATTAATTGAGCAAGGCATATTATATTCCCCTCATCAATGTAACATGCTTTTTTCAAATTCCTTTTTAGTGTGTTTTTAGTGATCACGTGTTTTTGTAACAGCATTTATTTTTGTAAACTAACATTTTTTTTTATCAAATAAGGCATTAATTTGAATGTGTCTTTGATTTGATAAAATCTTCACTAAAAATGTTATTCTTTTGTTCGCATTTGGTCCTCATAGAATTTTATTTTGAGTATAAATGAAAAATGTGTCAATGATTCTATATAGCACGTGTTCAAAATGTCGTCTTAACCAAGTGCGTGTTTGGTACTTATTATGTGAATGAAGAGAAACACCATTACTCGTAGTTTAATGTTTGCAAGTTTACTGTTAACTTATATTAAGTAGTGTTTGTTTCTTTTTATAGGACAATATCATACTATACTTGCTTGCGTTTCAATGAATGACCAAGCGCGTACCCAGGATTAGAAAAATAGTGGAGGTTATTAATGGTGCAAATCCAGATTATTTTAGATCTAAAGAAAAAGGGTGATTTTTCAATGTTCCCCTGCCTAATTGAAAAAAAACTGGAGATTGAGGGGTCCAATTTTGATAATTGCGATAGCGTTTGGCTCTTTTGATAAACAATAAATTTGACGCTATTTGATATAAGAACTGCTATACATACATGTAGGCTGAAGATACTGAAAATGTGGGAAAAATTGTCTAGCTTGCATAGTGTCCCCTGTAAGACTCGAGGATAAACAATCGAGTATATAATACTCGATGATAAGCTGTCTATTGGCAGTATGATAGAAGATCAAGACAAGTAAGCTTCTAAGATCAATTCCCCATTAGTTCCTGTTTATCTGAGTGCTATGAGACAGAATCGTTAAAAAATGGATAGAAATGGACAGAAACAATCCTAATTGCCGCCCATTTAATATAATTTTAGCGTCTCCTCCTACATACGTCTAAAAACTATGCGTGAGTTTTGTATTTTTACAGACGTTATGAACAATAAGATCTCATTAGATTGATTGAACAGACCTCAATATTGGAGAGATCATAGGAAATTATAACATATGATCATGAATTTGCGCTCGGACATTTTCTTTTTTTGAAAAGAACATGGCGAATGCATCCAAAAATTAGGATATAATCTCAAACACAAACATTGTTTGTGGTAACAAAAATCAATCAAGCTAATGCTCGTCACACGGGGCTAAGGTTTAACACATGATCAGTAATAATGTCTCTTATCATCTGAAAATAACTTGGTTATTTCGAGCAAAATGTGTCTTTGAGGCTATTTGAAACATGTCTATGTGAAATAGTGTGCATAATATTGTGGTATGCAATTTTGAATAGTAAATTTTAATTCTTTTTAGAAAGATTTGACTTTAAGCTGATAATAGATGCAATTTTTATTAGTATAAGGATTCTGACACGTAAATAATGTTTTTAATTTCTCAGCTTTTATATTGTTATTGATTTCGTATTTGTTTAGATCCTAAGTGGAATGACTCATTGTTCTTGTTCTCCTTGTTTTTGTTTTGTCCAAAAGTGTCGAAAATGTGATTTTAAAAACTAACTTTACTTGAGACTAACTATAACACTTTGGAGTCATAAGGTTATCTACCTTTTCATGAACAAAATTACCACTTTTTCTTTGAATTACTTTCTCACATAAAACATATGCAAAATTGTTTAACCCATACATTTATAGTTAACAATTTACAAAATATCAATTAAATCGTGTCTATATAATGTTATTTTCATGTGCTTAGACAAATCTTTGTAAAAAACATTTTACCATGGCTTTGTTTTTCAGGGAAAAGTAGTGAATAGATAACTTAACAATGAAAGTGAAACACAATAAAGGTATACACATTATAAAACTATGTATTTTCAAAAAGGTAACTGTTGACGTTTCAAAACGTTTGCTTTCATCAAAAACAATGAAGACAAATTGTAAAACAAAAGATCCATGTCTTTCATGATGTTCAGATGTTATGGTAAATAACTGTTTAAGTAGTTTTAAAATTCGTCTACAAACTATATAACACGGCGATAACGACAAAACGTGACTAAAATCTTATCCTTTCGAATAGATGAGTTTTAGGACCGTATATTTATAGGACAAAAGCTCCAGACAGTCTAGAAGGACGACTTTACAAACTCCTACCAGACCCCAGTGCAGAATTGTTAACTTCGCGACATATTTCCAAAGAGGACAGTCAAAGTCTTAATTAAGGAAGACTAAACCCGTCTGGAAAACCTGATCTGTTATCACGCCATCTTTGTGCGGGTGTTGTTTTGACACGGCTGAACCTTATTCGATTATAAGACTGTGTGCTAACGTTAATCATGTCTGGGCCTATGTAGATTTTAAGAATGTGTGCTAACTTTAAGCATGTCTGGGCCTATGTCGATTTTAAGAATGTGTGCTAACTTTAAGCATGTCTGGGCCTATGTGCCAATTTCAGTAGATGAGATGTTCTGAAAAGAATCTGAAAAAGTGGCGTATCTGCGGTGTCTTTGACAATGTTATTAACATGCTGATCACGACTTTTACACAGCAGTTTCATAGCTTCTTGGGTCGCACTGTAAGAAACTAGGGGAGGTATAAGCAATTTACCATTTCAATATTTTTAAAACATTTGTTTCAAATATCACTTTTTTACTTTCACAGTTTCTAGAATCGTGTCTTGTAATCATGCTTATGGAAAATTACGCTATGAAATCTAAACATTGGCGTCTAATTATCTCATACGAGAAACTGAACACTCGTAATTTTAACACCAAGGCTTTTACTTATCTACCTAGCTACTCGCTAAAACACATCAATTTGACCGTTTCAGTCAAGTCGTTTATTGTTCCATTGATGCTTCTCTAGTGTTGACTGTGTGCAACAACTCATAAGACCATCTGCGCTTTTCGAACAGAGTTATGTATATTAATGTGCGGCTAATGGAGGAATGAGTTAGCGAGAAATACTCATTTTTGATAGATATTTCATCACATTAGTGTAGTACACTGTTTTGGATATAATTAGTTCGTTATAGGTACATTTAACAGTTAAGACTTTGAGGTATTTTATCAAACGAGGAGAATGCTTTCCGCTGCATAAACCAGAATGGTTGTTTCATGAAAACCCTTATCTTCAGAAGATATTATCAAAGATTGACGATGTAGACATGACTAATATAGTTCTATAGCCACCAGGAACAAATAAGATATCTACAAGTCGAGCACTATTGCGTATCAAATGGCTGATATTGTATATAATACATCTTGTCTACTATCCTGAGTAAGCCACGTATAATGTTGGCTAGTAATTCATCAGATATTTATGGATTCAGTAAGAACTTTTACGATAATATATACAAGTCTTCTCCATTTTCCTTATATGCTTTTAGTATCACTCTCGTAACGCTTCTCTTTAAATTGACCATACATACCACTCACTTTATATGGTCTAAAGAAATTGCACTATAACGCAACCGTAGTTCTTTCGTGATTAGATTACTTAATATGGGCAAATGATGTAGGGTCATAAATGTGTCAGTAAAGGAGAATTGCGACCATTCGAAGCAACACACTTTTATTGCTATATCTGTGTCGCGTATTTTGTCTAAACCATATAGTTCAGACATATGTAGCTATAGAATTAGAATATAAAATATCTTGACATCCTTACCTATCTCTTTGTGGGCGCTTATTTTAGTATTTCGTTTGTTTACGTCCGAGTTTTGTATATGGATGGACTCAGTAGATACCACACATAGTTTATTGACTGAAAACTTACTTACTTCACCATGTTCATTGGAATGAAGTTACTCGTCATCGTATTGGCATAATGTCCGACCTTGCAACGAGATTATTCTTATAAGTCCAAGTGTAACTTAATTCCTATGAACATTCGATAAATGAATTATGATGATGAAGTATGTGAAATTCCATCGCAAAAAGCAGAATATCATGCGAATGTATTTAAAAGAGACTGACCTTTTGTTAAAAAAGAAACATAGAGCGGCATTCATATTTGATGACGTAGTAAACTCTCGTGTCCAGGTTGAAGTGTAACTCAGCCCACCGAATCGTGACCAAAGCAGCTTGCTGTTTAATGATATGTGTATCAGGCAATGATTTTGAATTTCTATAGAAGGTAACATAGAGGACTGAGATCCTTTAGCAGAGCTATTCAATCTCACTGCAGCAAACAGCATAAGTGCAGCAGAGGCAGGCCAAAGATTACAATCACAAACTTCAACAGTATTTGACTCTTCAACATAGGGAATCCGTTGTCATACATATACCAACTAACATGGCTTTAACATTACATCTGAGATACGCCGAAAACCTGAAAGGTCACGCTGAGAAACTTGAAAAAGTTTCTTTTATGGTAAATCTCTTGTTGTTAATACTATGATTTGTTTTTTTCAAACAACAAAGGCAGTATTATGTCTGAAAACAGAAACACAATACAGCAGCTTGTGTAACAATTTATTGTACATCAGATATTCAGTTTATATTCTAGCAAGACCTTCAAGTTCTATCATTTTGATTTAAGGAGAACGAGTCATGAAATGAGTTTGTAAAACATCTAACACTCTAACGAGACTAACACGATACAAGGAAATTACATCACATCAAGTAGATCATGTTATAGTAATAATTTGTGTGTTTTAATCACTTTCGAGGTCCAGTATCAATGTAATAAGGACGTAGAGCATTATACTTTATGATGATTATTTATTTCATTTGTTAATTCTACTCTATATCAGACGGTTTGAGACGGTTTGAGTCAGACATTCAAAGATTTCATATACAAGATTCATGGTGTGGTTATTAAAGGATATTCTAATCAATGAGAACAAATACTCCCACGTATTATTCAGAAATTGAATATTCTAAATCCCCACCCATTCAGAGAAAACAGTTAATCGATCAACACAAACCAGATCACTTACTTCTCTTGAACTCCACCATTCTGCATCACTTTGATCGATTTATTCATCGATTGATTTGCATTGTATTCATGAGTCAGTCTGATTGGTGCACAATCAATCAATTTTAAAGATTTGTTTATAGAATGGTCACGATGATGAAATACGCGACGTGATACAGACTTTCTTTCGTTGTCTTTCTTTCTGTTTCTCTCTCGTTCTTTCATTATTTCTGTCGTTCAACTTTCCTGTGTAGATGTTTGTATATCTTCACGTTCAAAGTTTAGCCATTTCCAAAAGCTGCGCTAGATATAGCTTGAGATACAGGTCTGCTGCGCTAGATATATTTGGCAATGCAGGTCTGATGCACTAGATATAATTTTCAGAACACCAATATTATCAGCATTTCATATAAATTCCGCCTTGTGTGTTCTAATAGCTAATAGAGGCATGTTGCCTTAATAAAGCTTGACCGGTCAACAACTGTCAGTAAGTCAGCCGCTTCCTTCTTATCATCGTCACTTTGTGTTTACATTCAAAGTGACAAGTGTATTAATTCCGCTGAATCAAAGAGACAATGTAGATTATTGAAAAGATAATTCCATGAAGAAAGTCTCCACGGTGCTCTTAAAAGCCTACCTGTAGTAAACATATATGTTTTTCAGATTGAGATAGTTCAGAAAAACAAATGAGTTGATAGAACTAAGTGAGAGTGCACATGATTCAAAAGTTGAATAAATAGATATGTCATACAATCCTTTAGACTGTACACAGATAAGCGCAGCTGCAATTATGTATGGGGTATCAAACCGTACATCGGCTGCCATCAGTACAGCAACTTGGGCTGCTGCCAAAGACGCTAGTTTACATCAAGCTTGCAAAGTAATATATAACAGTAAGATAAGAAGGGCCAAAATTAAGCTTATGAGAGACACACAACAGGAATGTATATGGCAATAAAGGAAGCAAAAATGGGTTTACTGTTTGATGGTAGAAAGTACACAACTAAGTGTAGAGAAAAGGGCGTGGATGGGATACTACATTCTTTCTAGGTTAAACATGAACATTATTCCTTGTGGTCGAAACCTGGTGATGCCTGTTTGTGTCATTTGACAGTGGACCCAAATGAACGAGCAGAGAGTGAGACGGTAGCGAAACAATAAGCGTCGGCAATGTATGAGTGGATCTGTTTTAATGGTATAGATGACACCTTTCTCGCAGCTGGGAATGGAAGGGAGGAGCGATTCAGTTCCTTGAGAAAAAGCTTGAGAAAAATTATATTTTGGTTTAAATGTGCGCTTTATAACAACAAGCTGCCAATAAGGTATTTTATAATAGGATTGGATGGCAAACAATTTCAGACAATAATTTCAATCAAAGACGAAATTCCAAACATTGACATTGACATCAACTTTGTTAACTTTGATGTTGTCCAGAATTTATCAGCAACCAATAGTACTTATTTAAGATAACACACGCCATACAAAGCAGAGTTTCATTGACTGTTCATCTGATGCTTAGCGGGCATATATGGCCGCCAAGACTGTGACCCGTAAAGAATGGATGGTCATAACACTTCAACATCTAGAGACAAGATGACACCGACAGGTAACAGGACAGGTACATCTTATTAAAGTCATACGCATAACTGTTGTTCTATTTCGTTAAATTGCCCTATTAAGAAAAGCGTTGTTAAATCAATTGACCGATGTTGGTTGTAGATTTAATATACTGTGATTAAACAATCAGACTTATAGTGATCAGCGCAGCGCTACAAGTGAATTAGAATCACATAATATATGACCTATGCACTTAAAATTCTTTGCTCACGTTGTTTAAAGTGTTTGACGAAACTCATAATTAAAGTTAACTGTTAATGCCAAGAGTAAAACCCACATCACGACAATATTTTTTACTAAATCTTTTTCTCATAAACTACAAAGTTATGTCATTACAAGCGATATTCAACAAATAAAATGTCCAAATCATTAGAAGCTGTGTTCTTATGTATTATTACACCCCTAGATTGTATTTCTCTATATACTTCAATATAATCAATCGTGCAGTTATATTGCCATAATGCAAGGGAACCATGATGCTTTGCGCGTGCATTATTGCCTTGAATCGTCCATTGTGACGACACGAAATTATTGTCAATCAATTTCCGACTTTTGGGAAACTACCTTTTATCATTTTCCGAGGTTTGGGAAATCAAGAATAGAATCCTGAATTTTTAGGCAATTTAAGAAAAAGTTGCCGCTACTAAGACTCGAACCCCGGAACTTCGAGTTATTAGCCACGACACTAGCGAGCTCCTGAAGTAATTAGCACAATTTATTTATTCAACCTTGCACTTCACCATTGGACGCGACTATCGAAAGCGAAACAAAATCGCGCGGCGAGTTCCTGCAATAGCGCACCGGAAAGGACTTTATGTGAATATCTAAGAAAAGCGACAAGTAGGGTTGTCAATGAAAGGTCAGCCTTTGTCGAATAGAGTTCATATTTATCTTTGTTCTTCTTCTTATCGTGATGGAAAATTGTTTACGGGGTATAATAAAGAATTTAATAAATCTCATTGTGTTACAAGCGGCACTTGAACACCATGAAAAAATGAACTCGCAAGCTCATTCATTATTACAGGATGTACGCGTGCTACTTGTAAGACAATAAGATTGATTACATACATAGTAATATACATATCTTACGATGAGTAGTTATGTTGAGGGAAAAGAAAAAGGCATTGTGTGATTTTGGATCTATTTATATTCTATTAGTTATTTCATTTCTGCTTCGGCGTTCTATCTAAAACTAAACGTTTCCTTTTATTATTGGTTAAATGACAACAGAATGTGTCAATCCAAAGCATTGTTTTCTTCTTTAAACTACCCGTCATCGGATGATGATTATTTTCACATACGACACATTTTCATTTCAGAGTTGTCTTATAGTATTTATGCCCGCTCTAGAAAATACTATCTTTAATTTTCCATGATTAGCATTATTATCATTTTATCACCATTATCATCATTATTATCATAGTTATCATTTTGTTTAAATTATCCCATAAAAAACAGTATACACATAACAATATTTTAAAAAAATGGCCTCATGAATTAGTGTCTTCTTTTTTATTGCTTATCTAAATGTCGATCTCAAGATCTGCTTGTCCTCCTATGATGAAGGGATTAAGATTATAAATCCATCATTTTGAAAAAGTTTATATGTAACGAATTGACCGGTTATTCACAAGAAGTCTGTTTTTAGCAATTGTGCGTCTAGTTTGTTTAGATTTTGTCTATTCTGATTGATGCACTATCTTAAGTCCAACATTTTGTAATAGTAATTTTTATCTTTTATTTAACTTCATTTCAATTTCAATATAATGTTGTCTTACGAATCTTGACTTCAAATATTCCATTACATTTTAACTGTTTGCATTTTGGGTTACGTGTAATGTTTTGATCGTTTGTACAGATGTTAGCACTTTAATTGATCTTGCTAGCTTTTCAACATATATTATTCCCCGATCACAAATTGTGACTCAGTGTATGTTTTCGTTTTGTCTGTCTGTCTGTTTGTCTGTCTGTGTGTGACTGTGTGTGTCTGAGTACTAACGCGATAACTTGAGTAATTTTGTTTGAATTTCTTTCATATTTGGAAGGATATAATTTCTGCTATTTAAATTCAGAAGTAGTTGTGAAAAATTGACGGAGTTATTGCCCTTATTGAGTATTTTTGCTATATGTTAATTTGGCAAAAAACACGCTGTGGTCACATCTTGAGAGTTAAGAATTTGAAATCGTGCAAAGAGACCCTTCTAGTGATTATCTAACACCAGCTTTCAAAATTATTCGAATAATCAGTTGAAAAACAGAGTTATGGCCCTTTTGAATATTTTGCTATATGTCTTTGTCAATTTTTTGCGCCATTGTCAAAGATAGAAATCGGAAATTTTGCACAGAGGATTAATTAACGTTTCCCTAAAAGCTGGAATTTAATATTTTGAAAATAAAACAGTTTATGTCCATTTGTGTCTGGTGATCGGGGTAGTACTCTCTACGAGTACTCATTTATTCTAGTTTGTGATTCAGTTTGTTTTGTGTGTCTTCACTGGCCTTACCTTGTGGTACCTTGTGATGACGTTCAATCATTGCAGGGCAATTCAAAACATTTCCAACTGCTGCGGCTAGTGTGTCTAGAAAACGACTATTTATGGAGGGAATTGTATAGTTGTATACATACACAGATTTGGTGAGTAGAGTTTTATTTTGCTATATACAACCGCTATGAACAGAGTAGGAGGAGAGAGAGACATTATTTATACTTTTCCAATAATCAAGAATGGTTTCTTCCAGCTACATGATGCAAACTTGTATGTTCTTATACATTGATTAACTTGAACAAAATAATCAAGACTCCTTCATTTTGCTGAATCCTTCTGGCTAATGACACATGACCCGTGTCAGGCCAATACGTTAACTTCACAGACATGTTATCATGTTTAAAACAACAAAAACAACAACCAATATTATTGATCTATGTTTTGAACTTGTAACAGTTATATCTAATGTCAGCCCGAAACACAATGTCAGACTTAGATAGGGTATTAACATATTTCGTAAGGTGACCAACATAGCTTAGGGAAGTAAACGAGATATTGGACAGTAATTTTGTGTTTCCCACATTAATCTGTTTTCTAGCATTTTGTCTTTTTAATCATAACAGCTGTTCGTTTTCATACAAAATTCATAATCTGTATCCTATAAACTGTCATTGTTCTTTATGTTACGGCTACTGGCACAGTATCCTGCAAAATATTGTTGTATTCATTAATACAAAAACCATAGCTTTGATGCCCTGTAGCAATTATTGTAGCATGAAGCTATCAAAGCTATATATTTGCTATATTATTGCAACCATTCAATATAATAACATTATTTTTCATAAACGTATCCGCTATAAACGGAAGTTGATCTTATATTAACAGCAGTGTCTATTGTAAATCACATATATCGGACTGATTGATATATATTTAAATACATTTTTTTCGTGATGTATTTGCTTAAATAGAGCTAATAGTTTTTTGGTTATATATTACCTTTTTCAGACGAAACAATCAATTGTCTCCTTGTTTCACTACATACGTGTAATATTTCAATATTATAAACATAATATCTTATGATGAATCATAGAAAAACATCTGGCTGTTAAAATTGATTGACAACTTCTGATAAGATATGCGACATTCCTTCGAAGTTAGAACCCGTGACAAAATACAAGTGTTCAGACAATCACCCAAGATACGCCTTGTTGATTGCAACATAGAATATTAGTAATATGATGGCCCAAAAACCAACAATTTTTTTCTGCTAAAATATATAACGCTTCAAAAAAGGTCATACTTGATGGATATCAGTAATACTTTAGCAAGTTTTGATCAATAAAAACTAATTATCTTTTAAAAGTTTGAAAGGTGCGAAAAGTGTATCAAATATATGATAATTTTAACTATGATCATATTTTATTGTTGACGTCAAAGCCGTTTGGATTTGGTAAGCATTCAATGTTTCCTATTAGTTTCATGTAGTATGTCTCCTTATATTGCTTTTCTTTCTGGAGGAAGAAAGTGTCCAAATGGCAATATCTCCATATGATTTTAATGCCTGAATTTTTTTTTAAAAAGAGTCTCATAAAAATGTTGGTGTATTTTGTTATAGCTAGAAAGCTGATTTCCTAAGAAGTTGCTTAACCCCCCCTATTGTGCAATACACAAGGAGTATAAAAAATTACCCCTTTGCGCTGATAATCCCACCCGTTTAATACGTATTTTGATTTAAAATCGTAGAACGTAACCATTTATATTAAAACCATTTGAAAAACGCCTTTGGTATGTAATTTATAAAGTGTAAAAAGCTTAGCCAAGTCCACCTAAAAAAACACCGGTAAATTCGTTTCAGGTGCGTAGCCAGAGTTCTGAAAGGGGGGCAACCATTTATTTTATCAAACCAATAATGAGATAAGCTATAAATTGTGCAGACTAAAAGCATTGTGGGTCTCAAGTGGGGGAGGGGGGCATTCCCCATGTACATTTGCGAATTTTCCATTGACATGTTACTTATAACAACAGTGCTATATGAAGTAAATCGAAATCAATTCGACTCCGTCTCTGTCTCTGTCTCTGTCTCTGTCTCTGTCTCTGTCTCTGTCTCTGTCTCTGTCTCTGTCTCTGTCTCTG
>JAUUEB010127694.1:0-14746 GCA_032362205.1 Clione limacina
GGAAATATGTCTCGGATTTCAACTTCCCCTGATTTCAGAGTTTTTATATAACGAACTATCGCTTATAACGAACATTTATCTGTTTCCCAAGCAATTCGTTATAAGTGAATTCACCTTTATTTTAACAGGGCGGTTTGGATTTTTTGACTCATAAAAAAAAGGAAATTGCAAAATAATCACATTTCAAAACTAAATTTCCTTAAATTCGGGTAATAGACTTCTAGAACAATGTTTTAGAGATGTTTTGCTCGATGGGAAATTGCCCAAGTTAGTTATTATTACACAAAGGCATAGAAAAGACGTGGAAAAATTTGGCATAAAAATAAGGTTTAGTTTTTTCCTATTAATATTTATATGTATGCAGACAGACTAATTAGCATATTTTGATACTTTTACAAAAACAACTACTTACCTTTTTATATGGGTATTTGGTTTCTCTAGCTTTATTACTTTTTGATATGCACGGTTAAAGAAAAATAGTACACTTGCTAAAAAGGGACGTAACTTTGCCAATTTCTCCTTAAAACATAGTGCAAATCACTTAATTTCTGGGGTACCTTAAGACCCTAGATACACGGCGCCTTGATACACTTTATGTGTTTAGGGAAACTGTATGTCCCATCAAGAAATCAGGCTTAGATACCACACTGCAAGTAAAGGACAAAAATTCATTTTAACATCAGTTTGGAAGAACTCAAACAACAGCCCCTTTGGAGCAATAAGCATACTGATGGTCCACCTGCAATGGCCCTGATCAGCATTAAAATGAAAACAAAAAGAAATGCAATTGCAACATTCAATGACGACCCTCGCATCGCATTGTTATCATCAAAGAGGACGAAATTGCAACACTCTAAAAGGACATCTCAGTTGTAGTTTGTGTTGTATAAAAAAATGTCCATATAATTTTGGTGATGAACCCAACGCACATCTAGGCCAAGGGGATCTTCTAAAAAATGCCTTCCTTCAAACGACTTATAAAGATAATGAACATCTCCGGTTTTTCTTATTTCATAACGCACTATGCTACTTGAATGTTCATTTTTAGAAAATGAATGGAAACAAACGACCAACCAACACTCACAGAGACTCATAGGAAACAAGAAATGGGACACAGCGCCCAGAACTATGAAGGAGTGTCTTTAGACCATATAATTGTCTCATTAACAATGTATGAGCCGTGCAAGCAAGACAAATGAAACACCGATTATCCCGTATGGCTGGTCTCAGCTTATTAACAGCCAGATGTTCGTGATAATTACTTCATCACAAAAAGAAGACGCTCCCAAGTCCTAAAATTTTTACTTTCAACAACTTACTTACAATAACTCTGTAATGCATACAGAAAGGCAGTTGAGCTTTGTGTTCCTCAAAAGCCCACACTAAAGTAATAAGATTTTGGAAATCTCCATACAGAAAGAAATAGAACCAACAAGGACTAACACCAACAGACACAGGAAGGCGCTGGGGCCAAAATATATTGCATGGTAAACTGTAAATGATGCCAATGAAACCAATGAAAGACAGCAGACCCTACATGCAAAAACAAAAGCCTTAAGACAAGACAAGAAAGGGCACTTTGAAATCCTGCTTTGAAAGAAACAAGACATCTTTAATCAGCCAGTACAGCCCATATGTGTCAAATGAAAAATATTTATCCCATGCAAAACAATGTAAAGAAAATACTTAAGAATAAGTGTACAAGTCTTAAAACCACCGATGAACAAATTCAAACATTTATTTTCAACAAAAGAAAAAAGAAAGAAACAGGGTAGCAACCCACATGAAAAATACACAGAAAGGACAAAAATCCACACTACAAATGTCAAACAGTTTCGGATATTTATCCTTCTTCAGTAAACATTACACTCTACAAACGTACAAGTGAAAAAATGCAGAAATAAATGTAAAATTACAAAAGCTCAAACGTGTAGAAAACGGGACAAACAATCTATATAACCCTTGCACCTAAACTTTCCAAATTTATGCTCTTTTATTGACCGATTGTGCATGCGTAAAGGGATCGTATCTCATGTGACCTTTGACAGGAATTAGTATTTATAGAATGACCTACTTTTACACACATTTTTGATTGCATAAATTGTCAAACGGTTTATTACGAAATTTTGTAAATCTTTATCCTTGAAATTGACGAGCAAGAAGACCCCAGTCTAAATTGTATTGATTATGAAATTGATACGATATCTGGTTGGCCGGGTGTCAGTACATTTAGATTTTGTCCTTTGAGGACTACTTAAAAGCAGCACTGCCTATCCAACGTTCTATGTGCCAACCGGGGCGCTAAATTATTATTTCTAATTATCTGATAGATATTTTAATGAGTTAGCATCAAAAAGCAAATATTCCTTCTCCCATTATGCACCTTGTATGTTGAGCAAAAATACAAGTCTTATTCTAATCATATAAGCCGTTACTTAACTCAATCATTTATCCGCTAAACAACCAGTTCACGTTTCTTTGATGCTCGTATGCCTGTAATAAAGGAAACATTATTGTTCACAAAACAAGTTACATAATGAGAAAATTAAAGCGGGAGACGTTGTTGCCAAATAAGCCGGATCTCATTGATCCCAATTAATTTTTCGATCACCCTGCACGCAGATTCATGACTCATAGTTTCCTTGGCTTGTCTGTTAACTGAAAAGCTTATCTTTGTTGCTTCATATCAATAAAATCCTTTTTGTTGTATTTGGGTTATATTTGTTGGTGCAGTGTGGTTCACTGCCAAAAGTCAACGGCAAAGAAAGGTTATGCACCGGTTTTCTGTTTACATAGCAAAAACACCATTATTTTGCAACAAAAGCCAGAACGAGTCTGGAGACATATGAAATTAACTGCTGCGTGAGGGGTTCAATGATTGCACTCGCAGCTAGCAGTCTAGCCGATAAACACTGGCGACCAAGTTTCTATACATGTTTTTTTACTGTACTAGACTGGAATTGGATAACAGATAAACAATATATCGAGTTAAAGTTAAGCGAAAATCAACACATCTCACAAGACGTGTTCGCAAAGATTAACTGTCCAAGTTAAAGAGCTCCAGGGACGTAGCTAGAGTAAGATTATTGGATTGGATAGGATCATTGGCGTAGGGAGGGGGTCAGGGGGGAGGCAGTTGCCCCCCCCTGGATTTTTGAAAATATGTTGATTTTTCTCCAGGATCCTTTAAAATGCACCATTTTGCAACGCATTTTTCAAAATTTTCAGATTTTACCATAATTATACTTTATTACCATTAGAAATATCATCTTTAAGCCATCAGACGTTCTTAAAATGCACCTTTTCGTTTGAATTATTTTAAAATTTCCGATATATTACATATAAACCCTACCAACAAATGATTTTCATACGGTCACTTTATTACTCTATAATTCCCTAACGAATTACACAAAATGGCTTTAAAATGCGCAATTTATCTTCCATATTTCAAATTTTCGCATCGCTTTGCTCGGCTCATACCATCATACTTCCCATAAACATTGTCTGGCTCCAATTCTGCACTATACTTCTTTGCTCGCGATTCCCATATTAGTACAGGTTCTGACTATTTTCCAAATATCTCCTATATGTTTTGTTACCATTGATAAGAATATAAAACCTCTTTTGTTTGATGTTTTAATATTATTGTGGCTTATTCCTTACATATTTGTTCTAAGGAATTGTACGAGAATGTATGTTAGAAGTAGTAGATCCTTAACCTAAAATGCAAGATATTTTCAACAATAAAACTATACAATTGAGTTTACCACATGGCTCTAAATGCACTGATTTGCTTGACATCCCCCCAACATGCAGGCACGTAGCCAGGGAACATTGGGGAATGTCCACTCCCCCATTTTGATCCAGAATGCTCTAGATTTGAACAATTTTTTTCTTATTTAAAAAATTTCGGACGCCTTGCGACCATTAATTCCCATTTTAGATTCAAAGTGACCTAAATTTGCGACATTTAAAACTGATCTAAAAATATTTGGCCGCTTTGCGGCCATTGTTTAAATTGTATCCAAGGTTGTCCCCCCATTTAAAAAATCCTGGCTACGCATCTGCCTACATGGCTCGGGCGTTTGGATTGGAGCTCAAATTGCTCGATAATTTTTTTTCAAAATTCCCCCCCCCCCTGGAAAAAATCCTGCCTACGCCCATGTTCCTTTGCGTTCGATTTAAACAATAATACAAATAATAGAAAACATTTATAGGTTAGAATCAATTATCAAAAATACTGGAATTGCACCGAAACAAAACCTGCAATCCTGCTTTAAAAAACCCACTAACAGCTCCAAACCTTATTAAAATCTTGTCTATGTGTTTTGGCCACCTTTGTCTATTTGTAATCTGTTTTAAAATCTGCCTCAAGGATTGATCTATCAATATTTTTGAAACTATGGGGTCCTATTTTTTGTTTACTTAAAAACACACCCAATTTATTATATTGTGACAAAGGTCAAGATTTTCTTGCCCAACCTTGACTCACACTCCTGTGATAACTGTTTGAGTTAAAGGATAGACTTTCAGAATGTACGATTTGTTTCACATTAACGACAAAACAAGAACAGCTATAGATTTGTCCCTCTTGAAACCAAAACTGGGAAATAACCGCGATCTATTTTTAGAAGAAGGACGGAAGTCTTTATCGTCAACTGTAAATATATATAATTTAAGGCTTCTTGGTACTCTTAATCAACAAAAATGCCGAAAAAGGACCGCAAGGGGTTTCTATAAAGTAAATTCATAAATAAGAACAAATATTACTCTTAAGGCGTGATATTACAAAGATTTAACAGATATAAAATTATTCATTTAATCATTTGTTTCTTATTTATTGTTTTTGAAATTAAGAAAAATTATGTCTCTTAATAAAACCACGAATAATGTTTACTTACAAAGAAAGTGAGACAATCTGTAAACACTAGATAACAACATACCTCTTTGAGCACACCGCCTGTACTTGAAGACTGTCATCCTAACCCAAACCCGGACACCACATACCAAGAGAAGATAAGTAGCGGCCACTTCAGGATTGTATTTTTAGACATTTACCCGGAAGTTAAACTCACTGCTAAACCTCAGCCTTTCATATGCTCGATAACTTTCCATTTCTTGACATGTTTTGATATCAGCCATGGCGAAGACACACTTCTATATTGTTCGCTTTGTTATAGTTTTCTTCATCATTGTTTTGGTGGAAAAAAATGCAGTTGGAAAACAGTTGGTAAGTTGACATCTTATATTTCTTTCCATGCATATTTTCCAAAAAATGTTGATCAATATCTGAAATTTCTCGGAAGGTACAGAGCACATGTATATAATTGAACTTAAAAAACACAATGCAGTCTATTTAAAACATTCTACGATATAAATCTCTTATGTTAAAAATGCATAATGACTTTGTGTCATAAACGATGTTTCGAAAGTTTTATGTATTCAAATAATCCATTAGTGTGTGAATGGTTTTGATGCTAAAAAGGAAGCAACTATAGTTATCTGAATAGCTTAACACTAAAAACAATAATTCTGTGATGTTAAAACTCACAGGTATGATGATTGAATATTTACATACTTATTATGTTGGTTCCATTTCAAGGAAACTTGTACAATTTATGGAATTTCAAAAAATTGAGGAAAAAAGTTAATCATTCAAAGTAAGATTTTCGGCAATTTCATATTTGTTAAGAATTTTTAATCCGCATTTACTGCTTCACAGGTGACGTGATTTAGTATAATATTAGTAAAACAAGAATCAACAGGAGGTTAAAGACTATAATATGTAGCTCAATAGGGAATACGTATAATGCTTTCAACAGATTACATATTTACTATCCGACACTCGGGGGATTTAGTGAGGCGCGTGTCTGTGTATGTCTGTTTGTGAACATAATAACTCAATAATATACAATTAATAGACGTTAGATGTGGTATGGTGTTGTGAAATGGCACAAGGAAGAATCCTATTTAATACCTTTAAAATCTGTTAACAATTATTGGACTAAGTAAAGGACATTTTTAAGTATTTCTCTATCATTCTTTGGTACGTTTGGCAATCACCGTATCAGAAGATCTTCTTCCACGTTCATGACCTATCACGCACTTTAAATTATCACGAGGCTTGCGGGAACGTTTTATACATGGTGTGTTAACCAACAAACTTAGCGCACCATCTGTTCTTGAATCGGTAAAAGCATATTAAGCAGTTGTCTCCTTTTGTCAATCTGTTTTTTTATTATTACTTTGATAACGTTTTGTTTTTAATATTTAAGTAATGATGCCATGGTATAATTAGAAACTGTTCTATTTTACATAGAGTCGGATTTATACTCTATTGATTTCTAGTTGTATGGTCATTGTTTTAGTACAAAGCTATTATAAGTTAATAACCTGGATATTATATTACCGTATATCTGTCTGAACTGTATTTATCTCTATATGGCAGTCATTTTGAATTAAAAAACTTCCGGTTTCCAGCTGACATTTTACAATGTACAGAATGAAAGTGTACAAAATGTGGATAAAGTAAAAAATAGTGTCCGCCCCCCGACTCCAAACTTGAATTATATTTACATTTAAAAACAAGTGCTACTTAAATAAAGTTTTGTTTTTAGATCTATACACACATTGGTGCTAGACTGTTATTTATTGATATTTTCAAAGGCTGGAGCAGACAATTGGGAAAGCATGTGAAGTAAGTTTTGCCTCTTGGAGCAGGAGTTGAAAGGACTCCGGACCTTGGTGGGTGTTGGGTCGGTTTTGACATCTCAAGTCGGAGTCCAAATTTGAGTAGGAATATCCTTTTATAGAAAGTGTGAATTCACAAATGATGGACTGTTTTGTTTTTGTTTTCTTTCCAGAACTGCAATAATGACTGCAATACTGAAGACTGCCCTGAGTGTCTAGAATCATGCGAAGGGGATTGTCCACATGGGTACTATAAATCTAGAGAAGCATCTTGTCCACACATTACCACCCCTTCAAGAACAACCACCTCCCCTTCAAAGACAACAGTAAGTTCAACTTTGGCAACACTAGAAATGTTGACCAGTGTTGCAAGCAGACGAAAAAAGAGACAAGTGAAGGACCTTAGAACAGGTAGATGTTCGTAAAATTAAGTTTCATATTACATTTCATATTTATTTTATCAATTCCTACATTAAATAAATATAAAAAGTCATTGAAGTTGATTATAATATTCATTGTGGGGTGTCACTTGCTTAAGTCATGGGTATTTGATCAACCAGCGTTCTCTTGAAAAATGAACAAACGTTATGATATTCGTTTGTTTCATTTAAGAATATTGGTGTTTCTTGCTTCAGGACACCGTGCAGGTATTCCCTGTTAGGGGTCATTGATAAATGACGTCAACAAGGAGGGGGAGGAGGGTCTGGGAATAGTTGAAGCCTTTTTCTTTTATAGAGTGTGTCTATTAATATGTGGAAGAGGATTTTTGTAAACTTTTGATTGACGTCATTTGTGAATAGTCCCTTAGCATGAAGTAAATGAGCACGCTCTTTTGTGCCTACAGCTGTTGGTCTCTCTCCGAGAACAAATGTTGGGTCCGATAGTTGATAAATGTAGCTATGTTTTACTTTTGATATCAATAGCAATGAATTGATTTTGAATTGTTCACTAATAACTTACATTGATACAAAAGACTTTGGAGAGAACGGTCCTTCCTAGAAAGGTTAGAGTTAGCAAAAGGCATCAACATTTAGTAGATAGCCAGCTCGAGAGTGTTTCGGGGAATTATTATCTCTGAAGATTGATGCCTTTTGCTAACTCTAACTTTTATAGGAAAGACCGGTCTCTCCACAGTCTTTTGTATTTAGTAAAGCAGAGTTTGCGCCATTTTACATTTTCAACTTACATTGAGGATTATGTATTCTTTGAATAGTCAAATAGACAACAAGTAGTACCCTTATATACTTGTTAAGAGCGTGGACAACATAACAGCATACTGGTGAAACAATGGCCCCGGCTCACGACAACCATGTGACTCCTTTTGACTACGCAATCCCTGAATTCAAGTCTGTTGACTGTTTATAAACTTGTTGTTAACATATCTTCCACAGCCAATCTGAGTAATTATTCAGTAAGATTTTAAAGATTTTTTATTAATTAAAACATGTTGTATCATACAACAACATATGGGAATCAGCAGTGTTGTGGTCGAGTAGTTCACTGGACTACTTGAACAGAGTAGAGTAGTTAGACATTTTCAACTACTCGAGTAGAGTAGAGTAGCTACTCGAAAAGAATCTAAGGGTAACTACTTGAGTAGAGCAGCTACTCTACTCGAGTAGTCTTTGAGTAGTCGCTAAAAAAAAGTTATAACTAAATGAACAAATTCAGAGGTTTAAAATTGAAAGATAACTGCATTATTTACATTATCATGTAACAAAATTGAAGACAATGATAAAATGTATTAAAAAAGTGTGTTAAAAGTAAAATTTATTAAAAAATAATCAAAGTTGAAAAAAAATTGATCAGAAATAGAATGCTAAATATGTTGATTTCTTTCCCATCTACTCAAAGACAACTCGAGAAGAGTAGTCTTTGAATAGTGTGGTCAGACTACTCGAGTAGAGTAGTACTCAAAAAGATCTGCAATTTCTTGAGTAGAGTAGAAATAGTGAAAAAACTACTTGAGTACTACTCGAGTAGTATACTACTCTACTCGACCACAACACTGGAAATAATTGCTTTAAAAAAGACAAGTCGTTAGCTTCCACGTGTTTAGACTCGACAACGGTTACATTCTGCAATCAGTCGTACATCCGTTTTTTCAGCAACAAGTTCAGTTGTAGCACGGATGAATGTTAAGTTTTTTATGAGAACAGTCCTTTGATTTCTTTCATAAGCTGCTTCTTTATCGATATTCGAATCCGGTGGAACTTGTATGAGAGTGAAATAATTCTAAAATGACGTTTATAGCGTGCATTCATTAACATGAAGGATGTCATTCTAAGGCTGCACTAGTGACTCTCACTAGTGCAGCCTTAGAATGACATCCTTCTGTTTGAAATATCCAATGTTATCCATTCAATGTACATATTGTACCACGTAGTGATTGATGTCAATGTATGGCATACGCTTTAATAATGGAGACCGTAAAATGTGGTTTGTTGTTTTGAATTAATTTAAGCTGTACTATGCTATCAATGTACCTGATTGGTTGATATTATGTGCTATAGGTTTAGATACGGATCAATCCTTGAGGAAGCCTACTATTTTAAAATATAGAGAAAAAGAGAACATTCGTTTGATTCATATCCTGCTCCTTAACTTTCTCTTCATGTACGATTTGTTAATTGTAACTTGTTAAGGCTGGTGTTACAGGCACACTTTTTAACTAAATGAATACCCCTTGCTAAGCTAACTTAAATTGAAAAAACAAACAATCAAAGTATGAAAGCAAATTCACCCAAGCTCTAAGTGGACATAAAATACAAATAAGGAGCAAAAACCTTTGATATAACTTAAGATATTAATCGGTTTGTTGTCATTCATTCAGCTAGAAAGCCTTGACGTTCATGGAGTACCTTTATTATGGGGATCTGTGTAAAATGCTTAGCATTCAAAATAAAAGAGTGCGAAGCAGAAACAAAAAGTTCATTAACGAAATTATGCATGGTGTGTAATACAAATTAAGTTAATTCTTCTAAGCTGTCTTCGTTCGATATTTAAGCGAAGGATGAAACCAATGAGGTATGCTAAGTTGAAAGAAATCTCACTGAAATCTAAAGTGAGGTAATCCTTAAAGCTTAGAGTTACCCATTGATCCATTTATATACTATCGCCATGATGAGATTGGATAGTTATCTTGTGGATCTATTTTCTATTCCTTCGTTGAGATTTACTCAATATTGAAACGATTATAAACAAAGTAAAATGCCAATAACTTTGGATATCTCACGTCCTCGGTCAAACCAAAGTCCACATATTCACGTGTTGATCACGTAAACCAATAGATGTACAATGAACTTCACTTTTAGATGGAGACGTTAGATAAATAAAAATATTGATTATCAAAGAGAGAAAACATCGTAACATTTGGCTAGAGATTGAAAGATTGATGAAAACTCATGAAGTCTCACATACATGCTGTAAGAATTGCTTCTTATTCATGGAAATGTCACGGAAACTTGAGTTGTAGCCTAATTGTAATGTTTAACGTGTAGTTATTCAGGTGAATTATGCGTAAATAACATTTTGTTCACATAGCTCTACTCTCTTATTCTCTATTGATTTAGCATACTTGTGTTATTGTTGAATACTATACTAATTATCAATTCGAATATTGAGTGCGAGAAATTCGAAATTTCTTGTTTATCAGTTTGTATGACATATTACTCTTCGATCTACTCGTATACATCTGAACTAGACACTGTTTGGTTGATACTTAGGAGCTGTGAAATGTTTGGATTATTCAAACATTCTCATATTTATTTTATTAGTACTCATAAAGCTAACCTATAATCCTTTTGTATGATCTTTAGTTTCATTTCTGCTCTTTAAAAAAACTAACTCGACGTTTGTTAGAAATTTTAGGATTAAAAACATTTTCAAAATTCCGGGCTACCAATTACAACTTTGCTAAAATGATCAACATATTCAATTACTTTGTCAGCAATGATCTTTAAAAAATACATTGAAACAGGATTATCATTTGGCGGTTCTTATCACTGATTTTGTTACATTCTAAGCATATCCTATTTTCCATTCCAGTTAAGTGACCGCACATTCAACGTCCTTGTTTATTGAGTTTTCGACACATTGTCTATTTCGTTGAACAAAAAAATAAACGAAAGATAATGGTATAGAGCACTTAATAGTATCCCTTGTCAATTGCAATTTCATATTAGGATTTAGAGGTAAACACATACTAAGAATAAATATAAAAGAGTTTAAAATCAGCTTGCAGTAAACTAAATTTTTTCAAACAAAATATATAAAACAATAAATGGGGGAGGGGGTTGGATTCCGGATTCAGTTACTTTAATACATATCATCAGTCTATACGATTTAGGACGGGGAAGTTTATTTAACAATATATCCAATACGTTCTCACAATAGTCACTTAAGAAGAAATAATAATTATCACAAAAACATTGAACAACTTAGTAAATATATATACACTTGTAATATAAATATACACTTGTCCTCAAAGTAATAATTCCTAAATGCATGCACACACACTTATCAAGCTCTCTCCATATTAAATATTAACAATTTCTCCAAATACAATATAATACAACTAAGTAGAGTCCAGAATTGTAAAGTAACAAAACTCTCTAAAGTATCAAAACTTCAAGGAACAAAAGAGTTTTCTTTATATTTTTACTTCATCTTTTCTAAGTAGTTAGCTTTATTCTGTGGTAGGACCATTGACTAATAAATGCGTTCTGTTAAACTGTAGCGGGACACCAATTGGCAGGAACACTCTCACCCCCATTTTGCAACGCCTAAAAAGGGGGTAAAAGAAAGGGTACAATGAAATAAAATACCTTTCAAATATTGGTTTGAGGACATGATTAAATAAATTAATCTTAATGCTATCTCAAAGATGGTATTGAATACTAAATGTATTATAATCATAAAGAAGCCTTGTAACAAGATTAGTGTTAAACAGAGCGCACTTGACAGTCAACGTAATTAATTTGAAATTTGCATGATCTATATCATAGCCAATCTTGAGCAAAACTATGTTTTATGACTTGAACTCCAAAGTACTGGTGATTCAAAGACTACATTCTATGATTTTAAATGTGTTTTAACATTTCCATTTTTTTCTTGCAGTTTGATACGTTATTTTCTTTTTAACTTTTGTATTTATTGATCCCTTGGCCAGTTTTTGTTTTAAATGAATCACATTTTTAATATTTTCATTATAGGTCTATTGCAGCATATCTGCTAAAAAGGGATTAACCACAAAATACACGTACATTGTATTATATTGTCAATGTTAAAAAAGTAACATAAACAATGTACTGCAATCAAGAAGGTATAATGAGAGCATTGGTCGATACTTAACTAAAACAAATGGAAGAGTTACATAGCCTCCACAAAAAGACCAGATCCAGATACGCATTAGTAAAGATTTGAATACCCAGGATAGGCTTAGACGACTATCTAATCTGCTAGTAAAAATTAAGTGGAAACGTAGAATATCTTTTCCTGTATTGTTTATAACTTGTACTCCCACAGGACGCTTTGAAATTAAACGTGATGTTTATACACCCACTGGTTACGAGCAATGCTTAAAATTTCCTTATACAACGATTGTATGAAAAGCTGTCAACCATGTCCTCTTTAAAAACAAGTATGCAGGACCTTCTGATGCGTACCCCAAACATGATACAAACGAGTCGGACGCCAAAGAAAAACACATGTCGATTAGCTAGTGCAGGACAGTGAATGCCACAATAAATAGGTAAATTCCATCAAGGCATCAATGGATGACAGCGGAGACTAGAAGAAAATTCGATTTCGCCTTGGCAACTAGCCTGGCGAAGTTACTAAGTAAGTTTTGAAATGAATTTAATCTGGGCCAGGGTTTGTCTAAACATGATAAGGTCATTTGATTTATTTTAAAACCCTGTGAACATATTTTTGACCAACAATATACAAACTTCTTAACTTTTATTCATACACACTCTCACAAATACAATTTAAAACTTATCCTTTTTAAAGAAAAAAACACAAAATATTTAACATGTAAATACAAGCAGACAAGTTTCGCCACTAAGGCCTCTTCAGTGCATAACATAACATAACATCACCTAGCCCATCAAAGTAAATACTAATATACATACATAATCAAACAATTAATAAAGCTTAACTAATTGAAGGGTGCAATAGGAAAACCGGTGTTTAACTATTTCCGGCCGCCATTATATTTAATTTCAAGGGTTTCAGCCATTTTTTGTTAAAATATATTTCCATGAAAGTGGAAATGTTGTAATCATGCTCATATTGAAACGAAACAAAAAAGGCGGGGTTGCCTTGTGTTCTGATGTTAACTTACATTTAAATGTTGTATATATATCAAAGCAAGACATTGTTCTCTAGAAAGTACAAAAAGAAATCTAGAGAATTAATGTATTTCCTTGTAAAAAACCTCCCTTGTTACGCAATCAGTATAACTACCTGCTATTTCAGAATTATGTTTTACAATGGAATATTTAGATGCAGAAAACATTCGTTTTCTTCCATAGACAAAGCTCTTTATTAGATAGACGTAATAGCTATGTTAAATTTTGATTAAGAGCATGTCAGTCGATAAATAATAAATAGACCCAAATTAGAAATGTTTAAATTAAGATATGTTTCTATATAATTTATCAAGTAAAAATATATTTTGAAACCTGCGCTAACTTCACATGATTTATATTATAAAATATTGAAAAGTATAATAGTCAAATATTGAAGTCCATGAAAGCTCGAAGATGTGTTACTACTGTAGCTGCATGCTGCATGGAAGTGGCTAGTCATCTTATCTTTATCATGTAGTGCAAAATCTATAATTAAACGTCAATATTTTGTGTATACAAGGTAGACAACACTGAAAAATTATTCCACGAGAGCGAGGGGAGATTTTGTAAATGTAACTGATTCTGCTAATTCTGCCTAAGTGGCTATTGGATTAGAGTTGACACGCACTCTGGTAGCTAAAATCAACCTTCAATAAATGAAAGCAGGAAAACTGAATTTTTACAAAACAAACACTGACTAATTAGTTGTGCTTTCCTCAGTAGGTTACAGTCTCAGACACATAAAGATTTGTACTCAAGATTTCCAAGTTTACATATCTATTTCAGAAACAAGGTAAACACTTACATTATAAATAGCTTCTATCAGATCTGTCTTGTTCGTGTATTCATTGAGGTAAAACTGAAGCCTCGCATGCTCGTTGAACAATGCTACTCCAACCTGAAAGAGACAGTGTGTTCAAGTCAGTTACATCCTCATATATGTATATGGTACACCAAAGTAAACATAATAAAGATATCAGCATCATCTTGATTATCATCTACATCATCATCTAATGAAAAAAATCAATACTAACGACAAAAGAATAATGTCTGTCTAATCGGGTCAATTTAAACGTTACTTTCAAATTGTACCATTGGTTTTTGAAAGAATAAACTTTGACTATTTCCGAAATATTAAATGTTACTTAATTTAATGATTAATTGTAAACTTAAGACTCGATTAGATGCAGTCCATATTATAGATTTGTAGAATGTGTAAGGAATTCGATATATCTGTCATTGGTAATATTGACTACGGTGCTACATGTACTGTAAAAAATTCCTCTTCTTTAAAAAATTAACTCAGTCAATTCGTTTTGTTTGATTGTATTTGCGCGCTTCCTCGGTCAATTTTGAAAATACATAATTGAGAAATGATATTGCAAGAATAGGTAGAGACTTAAATGACTAATTGAGTGATAAAACTAGTCCTATTTTTCCTACACACAACTTCACATCAATGACAAGCAGGAGACAAAGAAAGACGCACAGTATGATAGAACGCGTAGCCTTCTCTCTCGACAGGACCATCTGAACCCTGTAAGTATCTGATCTATGCAAGCCAACACAATGAAATGACGCATCATTCACGAGTAAGCCAGCGAAGGCGAAACAGTGTACACTCTGTTTAGTCCTGGCTCTGGCTATAGGTCCCGTGGCCATTGGCTTGTCAGAGATTTTGAAACTGGATTTGAGTTCTAGGT
>JAUUEB010127805.1:0-14743 GCA_032362205.1 Clione limacina
CGATGGATGAATATCGATCTCGTTAAAACTCGATCCATATTCATTCATCGATATCTAACTTGTTTGCAATAAATAGGGTAGATAAAGTCAGCCAGCCAGTATTCACTATCTACTGTATGCTGCTTATTATAATTGACTTTTAAATCACTTATCCATTCATTTTGTCAAAAATGAGGTAAAATACCTGTAGTGAATCACACAGCTTTTCATTGAAGGTATGTGGAAAGAGTTGTACCAAAGATGACAATCTCTTGATGACACTTAAATTGAGCCCACGGTAATCTCCTAGCATAGACAGCAAAGGCTTCATTGCAGCATAGGCCATTTCAACTTCAATCTTGCATCCTTGCATAAGCTGTAAGTAAGAATATATTCTTAAAATACATGAGGGAAAGTCGAGTAATGCATGTCATGCAAGTAATAAAAACAATTTTGTCAAAACGTAATTCTAAAAAGTTGCAGCACTTATTTCAATGTGAAAGTACAAGGTTTTTTGGTAGAAAAATTTGCATGGAAAAAGAAAAATAAATCCATGTTATAAACTTGTACTAGTTGAATGCATAAACAAGTAAACACTATTATGGTAGAAAAATGAACTCAATAATTGACTAAATTTCCTCACCACATCCATGGATTCATGAGCTGTTTCTTGTATCTCGCTGTTCGCACTGTTTAAGGCTTTGTATAAAGTGTTGAAGATTTTGTCCTTTTTGTTCAAAACAAGATTACATGCAGCAAGAGCACCTATAGAAATGTAAATAAAAACAGCAAATTTACTATGTTTGAAGTTTCTCAAAGAAAAGATGTAAAAATATATAGAAAAAATTGTCTTAAGAAATGATATACAAACAAAATTTTCAGCAGACACTTATTTTTACTTGAGTGACTGCTTTAAACAATCTTTTTTTTTTACATTGATTGGTGTTGCCCAAACAGCAGCCACTATTCTATTTCAAAGAGTCCTCTGATATGTAAGTCTGAAAGAGAGACTGTTGATTAAAAAAGGACCTTTTTTTAGAAATCTGCCCAGGTGGCGCCTTTTTGGCTACTCTTCCTTCCATTCCAAACCATTAAGGATCTCTAATATGTGCAACTTTCACACAAGACCTTTGTTTAATCTTCAGTCTCTAATAGAACTAGGAACTAGATCCTGCTTCTGAGATCTGAGACTAACTTAACAATCACATCTTGTCACTATTCGTCTTTGTTATTCATATAGCTTTTAGCCATTGGCATTAAATACTTACGCAATGCACTTTTCTTCAAAGGAACCAGATTTGTTGAGTTTTTATAACATGGTTGTTTCAACAAACTAGCCTCCTCAGCATCACAGATATTTAGAACCTGTGGATAAAGACAAAACCATACATGTTTTAATAAAATAGATACAGAAATATACAGAACAATATGGTTATTATCATCACACCCTTAGGATCAGCACTGATAGTGATATTAAGAAGCCATTTGTGTTTGTTTAATGTGCAGTGAATTACTGTAACCATGTCCAGAGGCTAGATAGACATTGTACAATAATTGCAGGTATAAGAGTGGCCTACATAAATTTCAGCCTCCTCAAATTCCCTTTTGAAAACAAGGATTGGAATAAGCAACAATGACAACAATAAATTGATAAAAGACATCCTAGAATTAGATACTTCCAACAAGTTTCAAATATGTTGCTATTTGAAGTCAATTTGAAAATAGAAAAATAATTAGATCTCCGTGTACATAAGTTTAAAAAATTTAGAGCCAAAATAAAATATTGAGGAAAATATACTAATGTCTCTTTGGGTTTTGATAAATTTACTTTGCACTGCACATTCCATCGTGATAAGGGCTATTAGAGTGAAACAATTGTAACTGAATGCCACTATTACATTAGAAAATAAATGAAAATACTTTATGGACATACCTCATGAAAGAAGACACCATGCTCCACCTGACTGGAGTCAAAGTTGAAAAGTCTGGGTTCAAGGGTCACACAGAATGTATATCCTTCCTGTTTATAAATTAATAGCAACAGTCAGTAGTCAATACAACATAATATTCATGTTCACAGAAGAACAATCAGTTATCACAGCCTATCAAACAGTAACACTTATTATAAATGCATCTACATCTACAATTGAACATAATCCAGTTTTTACTAAATGAACTAGAACAGACATCATGACAACTCTCATGTTGAGGGACACAAAAGTAAACCTTGAAATAAACTAGACTTAAATGTTTGCTTAAGTTGTGCATCATTCCTTTGAAATCTTACAAGGACAAAGCTGAATCATCTTGACATGTGCATCATTTGTTCTTCTTAGTTTTGTCATAGCACCAAGCTTATCTCACTTGGCAGTTGCCATTAAAATGGTCTTAGAAGTTTAAATCTTAAATGATATATACCTGACAACACTTAGATATGATGCCATTTAAGATGTAGTCCATTTAATGAAAAGGGTCATCATTCTTCTTTTAGACAAAATAGATATCTATGTACAAGTTAGAAAAAAAAATACACAGAAAACCTAGTTTTATCTGAAAAGGGCAAGCTAACCATGAAGTTATTTTGCTAAAACAGGAACTTAACATGTAGAAAGAGATTCACTTATTTTCATCAAATGCATACCATAATGCCAATCTGTGACACCAAGGCAATATGCCTCAGAAGATGTTTCTTTGGTGGGATCATATCCTGCAGAAGCTCTTTGTGTGGTTCCATGATCTCAGTAACTGACTTTTTAGTCACCTCAGCCAGCACTTTCAGTGACTTCATGCACTGTAAATAGATACAAGTTTATAGACATAATTGAGCTGCTTCAAACAATTACTATTACAAGATCATATATCAAAGCATCTGTGGCAACTGAAGTCACCTTAAAGAATTATTTTTTCATCTTGTGACTTCAAATGCCCTAGGAACATTATTTTATTATCACTGTAATTAAGTCACATACCCTCAGGGACTAAATAATATTTAGCATTAATTGTTCTAAATGAAATAATAAAATAACACAGCTGAGATTTTAATTGAAGGATTGTTTTATTACAAACGTAAGTCAATGTAATAGAATATATATGTTTCAGAAGTCCAAATGTCCAAAATATTTTCTTTTAGATTCATAAGTTGATTGGAAAATTATCAAATATAGAATGGTATTTAATCATAGTCAAAAAACTTTCTTCTTTAAGAATGATATTCCCCATTGACAATTCTTGCGTGTTAAGAGTATGACATTAAATGATGTGTCTTTATACGCATCCTATCAACAATCATAGCGTGATCATTATGTGACTAGGTGAGTTATGGACTCATGGACTTTGGTGAACACATGTATAGTTTAAAAGCGATGTGTTATCTTGGCCAGTGGCGGATCGATTTGAGTCCATGTAGGACGTCTGTACGATTAAAGTCTCCATGTGGGAGCACGACTTTGTATGTGTATCATAACATACTATTCTGTGGACACTCTGAAGTGTCAGTATGGTGGTCATTCAATGTCTGATGTAATGTAATGATGACAATGTTGTCAAGAATTTGCCGAATCCTTATCAACAGTGACTTTATTGTGTTAGAGCATATTGTGCTTGTATATTTATGTACTTGGTTTGTGTAACCAGATGACTGTGGTCGATGTGATCTGTGTGAAGGCTGTGATGCCTGTGTCGCTGGACCTTTTTCTAGTCGACGCGAACTGTTTGAATTAACTTGTTTTATGGACTCTTCCTATGTATTAATTTGGATTGTTTATAGAGTATATTTCTATGTATTGAAGTGTATATTGTTTTATAATACATATTATCTGTCTATTGGCTTGTTAATTCTTGACATTGTTCCTTTAATATAGATTAAGTAACCGCGACTTGTATAAGTCAGGGAGTATCATACTTCTTTACCGTAACAACAATATCATACTTTCTAGCTGTCGTTACCTGTTGCCTGACAAGTGTATTTGAAGAAGTGATTTGAGGGATCAATTTCTGAGCAACATCATGTAAGGATTTCTTTTGTGCTGCAACAAGTTCTTCTGTAGCCTCTTCTCTTTCTAGCGGTCTGGCACACATTCTCAACATTTCCTCAATACAGTTCTGAGCTAACTCAACTGCACCACTGGAAACCTGAAAATTAAAAAAATTAAATTTAAAGTTTAAACAAAAATAATAATCAGATTTAACTATAGCATCAGTTATCATCTGGACATACTAAGTCAACATAAAGATTATGAGAATAATCTGCATTATAGGATTGAATGTCTGTTTGTTTATTTATTCAAGGCTTTGTATGTATGTACCTGGATAACAACCAGTTTTGACTCAAAGGGCACTAAACTTTGGTTTGTTGTTTTCATTAATTTACAATGTGCATCTTCCCTGAGTACAAGTTGTTCAGGATGATAACTTAAGTACAAAATCTTAAATACAAAACAATTGACATCACATGTCCAATGTGGTAACCATTTCTTTCAGCAATCTCATTACATTTGTTATTTCTTTTCCAATTGCCAGAACTTTTCATAGATTGTTTATATATTGACTGTGCTACACATGTCAAAAGAAAAACTAGCACGTTATGTCGAGGGTTGCTCAGCATCAAACTTTGATTGACCAATGTTTACCAGGACTTGTTATACTGGGACCAAATCAGTTTGTGTTTTCATTCCTTCTTTACTTTTGGTATAACGTTCACTTATTAATGACACTCATAAACTGAAAACTTTGGGACAGAAATTTGAATGTGAAGGTGTAATCCTGGGCAGCACCAGGTAAAAAAGCTAGTTAAACATGAAACATAATTATGGTGTTTCCTTAAAGAAATCAATTTATTGCTATTAAACTCGAACCTCCAAATCCCTTAAATGAGCTCTTATATTATGCTCTTCATTTTAAGACATTTTTGTAATATACCTCCATTGTGAGATCATTGATGACATAAAGAAGGGCTTTGAGAAACATATATTGATGATCCAAAACCCACTTGAAGCTCATTCGCTCATACAAAGATTTGATTGCACGGCATCTGAGAATGATACAAAGAAAATGTTAATGAGTAAAAAAAAAATCAAAATTATTTTCCACATTCAACAGCGAGAGGTCATAGCAGAATATGTAACAATTCTGAATGCAAGACTGAGCTGATACTTCCTGGCCACCAGGTTTACTTAATGAAGTTTTATAGTTTAGGCTGTAGAATGAGATATTCGTATCTATCATCATCTATGTTTATAGTCCTTTTCCATGTTGCATGGGTTAGACTTCACAGACTTGATAAACTATATAAAAAGATAAAACAATAAAAAGGGTTATGAGAATACATACTTAAATTAAGTATGACATTATTCATAAAAAACAAAGTAACATTAAGGGAATAGTACTCACCCTCCATACTTGGAATACCATGCTCGTAGATAACACAGGTCACACATTCTTTCTGCCACATACTCAAACAGAGGCAGTTGACATGCCTAAAATACCAATTAAAATTAAAATTTGATTTTACAGTCATGAACAATGAAAGCAAAATAATGTAATTGAAAGATAAGCACACTGTCCAATTACCATATTAATATCATGAAAATGTTGATAAAAGACTTATTATGAATTTCAAGTACACAGGCATCTAAAAGGTAACGATAGAAACAATAAAATCACCAATTAATAATGTACAAACACAAAATGCTCTTAACTTTTTTATCCCCAAGTACACACACAAAACTGAAGTATAAATCTATTTTATTTTTGCTTTTTAGAGAACATTTCATTAACTAAAATGAAGATCAAAAAGAGGGAAAAAAGAAGAAAAAGAAAGTACTAATTATAATTAATGAGAAAAGAAAAATTGATATTCATCATAATCTTATAACAAGGTAATGACTGTTTGAAAAACTTAATTTTACTGACCTTTTCTTTTGAGCCAAGAATAGATGTGGCAGTATCAATCATGATACAGAGAGACACATTGCCAGGCTTACAAAGTTCTTTTTCTTCATGGCCCATGATGGTACTAAGGGCATCTACAAGGATCTGAGTGTCCATGCCTTGTAGCTTGGTTTGCTTGTCTCCAACAGGAAATGGACCTGCATCAGACGAAATAAAGGGGGAAGTCTTAAATAATTCTTTAGCATATATAGGAAATGTTCATTTTCCAAAGCTGTTGGTAAAAAAAACTTCTCTCTTTTGAAAAAATTAAGTTAAGCTCAAAACGAACTCTATTGGCTGGATAGAATCTTGCAAATGCTGACAAATGGCATCCCTGATTTTCATTGAATTTGAGTTAATTTCAAATATTTTATCAGAAATTAAAATACAGCAACATCATACATATTTCACTTGATATCTGAGCAAAGGTTTTTTCATAGAATTTTGATTCACAAAAATCAGCCTGAGTGATTATAGTACTTGTTTTTAAACACTTAAACAGAAATCTTAGCAAGAAATCAAAACTTACCACATTGCTGAGCAATAGTTATGAGTGTGTAATGACGAACCATACAAGCCATGAAAGGCAAAGCAGTTGGTCGGAGATCCTTGATAGCTGCAGCAACTGAAAACATTTACAAACAACAGAGCCATGAGGAGAATTTGGGAGGAAAATCATTACTCGAATCATCTTAATTCAATTCATACCCCCTTTTCCCTTTAGATTTGACTTAATAACAATTTCCAAACCTTCCTACTACTTCTAATAGGTTTTCTTCAATAAAATGTCTAATTACATTAACTCATCCATCTGTGATAAGAACTATAATCTCAAATTATATAACTGATCACTTTTAAATATGTCCTTGTTTTAAATAAAAACTAAAAACAACCCATACATCAGTTATTTGGTATTCATACCAAAAGAAAGACAATTTTTATAACATCTCTAGTAGTCTTGATCTACTTACAAACATTTTTAACCTAATACTCCAGTATAAACTTTGGCTATTTGAGAAGCGTACAGAGAGGTGTCAAATAAGGCGCTTAAGCACAACCACTGTGTGAAAAGTAAATTTGAAATAGCAAAAAAATTATTGTGAATAAGTGCAATATCAATAGAATATCTAACAGATTTTAACAGTCTAGCAACACAACATGTTGAGTATCCATGTTTGATCACAGTCAAGTCTATTTTTTCTTATAGTCAATGTTTAGACACCTTAGGAACAAATAGCTTGTAGATTTATTTGCCTGCAGTCAACTTGAAGAGCAACCCAGGAAGAACTACTTTACACAATCCTGCTTAGTATGTATGTAATATGTTATAAAGCACTTTGAGCCAGCATGCAGATCAGGGAAAGTAAAATATAACTGCAATTATTACTACATAGATTAACTGCTGTTGAGGCATTGTTACCACAGTAACATGAACGTGGGAGAATGGATGATATTGGTATGTTCTCCCAACCTCTTATCTATCTCTGAACTTAACAACACACTATATGCAACACTGACTAGATACTGTATTGGTGTGCAACTAATGTTCTTGTTATCCTTACCAAACATTCCTGTTAGAGCTTGCTCATGAACATGTCTTGAATGAGAATCAGGATTCTTATAACACTGGGATTGTAAGCTGCCAATTTCTTTTTCTTTGTAACTGAAATAATCATGGAATAGAGAAAAGTCTTGTAATTGTGACACAAATGAATTATCAATAGAGGAACTAAGTGTAATTGAGGGAATAAAAAAAAGCAGGTAATTGAAAAGTATTTCAACCTGATTCTCAAAATAGGATAAGTGAAAATAAACTATTATGTATTTCTAATCAACCATTATGAAAATAATGTCATTTTGATTTTGAAAGATTAGGCGCCATGGCTGAGTGATTAGGGCGTCAGACTTCAGATCTGGTTGTCTTAAAGTGCTGTGGGTTCTACCACCGCATGAGATAAATATTTATGGGTTTTTTTCCCCATTGACTAGATTTCAATGTTAAAAGTTTTCTGTTGAAAATCAAAAAGAGTTATCATAGTTTATATGAGTCCACTTTATATTTTACACAAGAAATAAGGGTGATGTGTCTTTTATTTCGCAAAATGGTCATCATCATATTATAGAAATGAAGAATTATGTTTACAATTCTAAGTGTGCGACAAAGGTATGTTATTTTCTTTCAAAAATCATCATCATGTTAAGCTTTTTTTTCCTCTCCCTCCTCAGTAACAAAACATTAAACTGTTGCTCACCTAGGATGTGCAAACAAATGCATCATCATCTGCTTCTCATCATCTAGATTCATGACAGAAATTAGGAAACATCTGATGAGGTCATAAGCTTGCCTTGGTTGGAAAGAATCTGTCAAAGAGCTCTTGAGTGTTGTCAAAGCTGCATCTACTGCCTGCAAGGGTAAAAGGTCAAAATAGTTATTACTCTGTAATTATTACTACAAAAGTGTTTCAAGAAATCTGAAAAATGATCACTTTCTAGAATATGATGCAACAAAGCAATTTTGAAAAAAAAAATTGTGATAAGCAAATTTTGTTTGGGAAGGAGTTTTGTATTTCAATTCTTTCTATGGCATTTTTCCATCGTTGGCAAAGTCTGGGAATTATTTTCTAAAACAATTAATACTTTGTTTCCACCATTTTTTTTCATTTTGAAAGAATCAGAACCCTGTTTTAACTTTTGCTGACATATTTGAATATCTTTTCAAACAATTACAGAAACTTTTATGATGATGAGTGTGTATCCTTCAGCCCTTTGAGCCAGCATAGGGACAGTGCTACAATTTTTATTATCATTTGATATTACTTATCATGTTTTTGACCATATTTAACAAATCAGACAAAATTTTGTATGAACATTTTATAAATGTTCCAAATCATTTCAGATATGTTGAGATTTTAACAAAGTTTCTGATACTACTCTTAATTGGTCATGGACTGTGGCGGAATAACTACCTTTTCCACAGGCAAAGAAATTGCCGTTTTGCTCTCTTGGAAGTGAATGTTGATACAGGGACCCACAGTTTCCTTGTTGTTATATGGCATCTGAAAAAGAAATTTATTATTTTCAATGAAAAAGAAAACAACTCAAAGGAAACCGATAATTTCCAAATAATATCTTATTAGGAATGTCAAGTTAATTAACAGAAAATGTCAAACAAATACCCCTCATTTCTTTGGGAACAATTCCCATTCCTTCTTAACCTACCTTTTGCGGTTCCATTAACATTTTTCTATTTCCTCCTCCAAATTTGCCTAGGACTCTAAAGGCTGTTGCATTGGTTGCATCTTGAGGATTTTTAAGGGTTCGCCAAAGTGCCTGGTGAATACAAAAATAACTGACTGAAGAAAATATGAGACAAATGAGACACCTGGATAACTCTCATCTCATTGTAAAGTCTAACCTATGCAGCATTGAAAGTGACTATAAACGTTGTTGATGATGATGATGATGGGCAAAAAAGTATAATACATGCATCCATATGTAGCAAAACAAAAATCATACATTAAATGTAACATTTATCATAATGAGGAAGGGACATTAGAGTAATGAATGGTTTTTATAAAACTGTTATGTCTATTTTTCTTATTGATAAGAAAAAATCTTTGTAAATGTCTTAAATTACCTGCATCAGTTCCGCTCGTACAGGCTGAATATGATCATACAGGAAATCTGGCTGTAGATTGTCCACACACAGTTCTAATGTACGAAGACCCTGAATGTGCAAGAAGATATAAAGTGAATGACGATTTCTACATTCATCATGTGTTTCATGCTTATACATAATTCTGATATGATATTTGAAAGAAGATTGACAACAATTTGTTGTTTTTCTTATTTTTTGTAATCCTGTTTCCTTTCTTCTTTTTTAAATGAGACCAATCAGTGAAGATATTATATAGGATAAAAATGATTTAAGACTGAAATAAGCTTTCTTAGATCGTCAGATACTGAATTACATGTTTTTTTCTTTACAGTCACCATTGTTATAATAAAATAAAACACTTTATAAATCCCAGTAAGGAAATTCATTACGCCATTTGCCAGAAAGACCAGTGCCCACTGTGGGGATCAAACCCGCAAACTCCAGCTTAGTAAGCGAATGTGTAGCCAAAAGACCATGTTGACCCCCAGGCCTATATAGTATAGTCTGTGATGCCAAGGTAAGACATGAGTATGCAGTAACTTAGTTCCAACCATCGCTTTAGAGCTCCTGGCCAAGTTTATTGACTTGAGGATACTGAGCTAAAAAGAGTTCAGTGAGAAAAGTGATCTCACTGTTTCTATTTTTATGTTGAAATTTGTAAAAAAGCCTTGACATTATTATGATTATATGTTAAAAACAATTTTGCTATTCTTAATTGATGTACAAAAGCTCTGTGGTGCGTTCTTAAAGCTTACAGTGCACATGCTTTACTCACTCAGAGATATTATAGTATCCATTTGTCAAAAGCAAAGAAGACATGCAAATTTGTTTACCTTCTTCTTTTTTTAAAGCGACCAATCTGAAAGATCATATTATTAGGTTTGTTAGGTGAATTGGAGAAAGGCCATCAATATCAAAGTTGCTCATATCCCATTTTCAAGGAAAATGTAAAACAGCTTATTAATCCTTGCCATATTTTAGGATTTCTAAGATAAAATCTATTCAATTCACATTTTCAGAGATTACACAAACCTGATTGATAAGTGTCTGTGAACCATTCAGGGCAGAAACCAGTGGATCCATCAACATGGGTAGATATGGCAACAGTGAACTCAGACGTACTGGTACAGTGAGACATAGTTCAACAAATAAATCCTTGATTTGCTGTCTGTGTAGGCCACTCTGAAGACTGTTCAGACCTGCAAATTTGGAAATCATGTCTTGTACTTAAATCTAATCAGTGGATGAAGCCATTCAAAACCTGGTAATCAATATGAATCTGCATGGAGTAAGACTTATAAACATTTCAAGTCATGAGTTAACCTTTGGCTAAGAAACAGTTAGACCTTGTTTTGAAGGATAAAATTATTTCAAAATCTGTGAAGTTTTTAGTCATAGTTCTTTTCAAATGCTTCCACAGCATATATTAAGTACATGGCATATACTAAGAACAGATAAAGGAAGAAACTTGTCTTAGTAACTCTATTCACTACACAGTTTTAATTGTGGATAACAGAAATAGAGTGCTCCATGTCAAATCGCAAGTATTGTTAAGTATGCACAGTTTTTAATTTTGTCTTAGTTAGTACCCAACATATGTCAAGCGAGTCAAAATTGCATGTGTAGCATGAGGTTCAGAAAAAAAAAGTAACCACATCAATTTTTAAAGTGTGCCAACCAGCCTTAAGTGTAATAAAAACTGAGCTATGTGTAACTATAATATAAATGCTACTCTGTGTAATAACATATAATATGTCTTCAATACATACCCTGGAGTAAGTTTGGCAGTAGAGGCAAAAACTCTTGGTAAAGCAAATCATGGCTTCCTCCACCTATGGACCTAAACAAGGCTCTCAACAATAAGAAATAATTGAAAGGCTCATTGGCAGATAAAGCCAGCTCCATGGACTGATTCACAATTGTGTGGAGGTGAGGCTGAAAAGCAAAATATGATATTGTGTTGTGATAACAAACAATGACGTGAAGACAGTTAAGTTTTTACCTGCAGTTTTTTGTAACACTAGGATTTATTAGGATTGCTCGTCTTAAGGTAGAAATATCTTCAAAACCACTTGGCCAAAAAATGTTTGACTCAATAGTGCAGTAAGGAAAATATTTTAAGAATTTTGTTTAAAAAAAACTCTTCAGATCATCGTTGAGCTATTTCAGATCTTCATAAATAAAACTTAAACCCAACCGTGTGTATATTAATATTATATCAAGATATTTTGCTATTTGTTCTAAGTATCAATATATTTGGAAAAAAATATAGAAAGTAATTAATATATCTTTTTACTTAAATTTTTGCGAATCACTAATAACAGTTATTGTGTTAAATTTTCTTTATCCTTAAAAGACAATCATCACAATAAGCAGAGATCAAATTTAAATGACATTTAACCTAAAAAAAAAAAGTACAATACACTTTCACATACCTTCAACATTTGCTCATTCTCAGCAGCAAAGAGGGAAACAGAACCAAACACCATTTTAAACAGCTTCAAGTAGAGGTTTGAACGCTCAATGTTTGCTGTGAAAAATAATACATATGATGCTTTGTAACATGTACACAAATGTAAAGCTTTTTTCAATTGTTTTCAAATTAAGAGAAAGGAAAGTGTTAATCATAAAAACCTAAACCCCCCAAAAGTATTTGTGTCAAGTTCTTAAATAATAAAAGAAAAAATTCATGTCTCTTATCCGAATTTCAAAATGACAATTTTGCTGATTAAAAACTCTAGAATGAATGTAGGTTCACTAAGTGAAATCATTATCTAGTTAGTATCTTAATAACTGACTAACCAATAAAAAATAAAATAAAGAGCATTCATTAAAACAAATAAGTAAGGAGAATGCGTAATAAAATGCACCCTGTTTAAAAGACAATGAATAAATCTTAACCATCCTTAGGAAATAGACAGATACTACATAAAGAACCTGATGTACTGAAACCTAATGAATTACAACAGGGGTGGATCCACCATTGGGGTGCGGGGGGTGCACAATCCCCACATTTTTTTTCTTTATATGTTGGGGGGGTGCGCATCCCCCCCCAAAAAAAATTTCTGTGAAGTGTGAGGTGATAAGAGAAGAAAAATGCCCAAAAAAGCCGGATTTCGTTACTTCAGTTGAAATCTGTATTGCAAGACGGTTTGCACCCTCCCCCCCAAATTTTGATGCTGGATCCACCACTGAATTACAAACCATTGCTATAAAAGAGGTTATTGAAAAAATCTCCGCTCAAATGTGTCTTAAGAATCTGAATTTTTTAAAAAATCATAAGAAACAAAACTTTGAAGTTTATATTGAAAATTGAACTTAAATAAGATGATGCAGCTCAATTTCAATTCTGATGATAGATATCCATATGAACAAATATCAAAAAACAATGTAGATATAAGCGTAAATGTATCATTAGATGTCAAAGAATAAATATTAAACCATAAATAAATAATATCAAGTCAAATAAAATAATATACTTACATCCCATCTCAGAAATTCTCTCCAGCAAATATTCCACAAGGATTGTTGCAAAAGTTGCTGATGTGGACATGTGAGCTAAGAAGGAGTTGGCAACAATCTGAAGAGATAATTGATAAAGAAATATGAAAATCATAGACAGTGAGCGTAGACCATGAGATAGAAACAGTATTTGTTGCTAAAAAAAACTTGCAGCAATAATCAAACTTTTAGAACACATTCAATTTTGTTCACCTTAATTTCCATTATTTTGACAAATTGAGCAAGCATTACGAATGTCAACTTTAACAAAAAAACAATATGTAGCACTATCCTTGAGATCACAATTAAGAAATACACATGGTGCAAATAAAACAAACAAATAAATACACATCAATTCAATGTGTAAAAAATATCTATCTTACTGTGGGTACAATAATAAGTTTATTAGAAGAAGAAATGTTTACCTGAAGTGCAAAGTTTCCATGGATTCTGTCAACCATATACTGAAATAAGTAAAAATGAATCATTGTAATAGCTAATCATTTTAATTTTCAAGATCAATATAAAATTGAGCATAAAATGAAGCAAAGAAGATCAAAGTAATGTGATAGATTAAATAAGTGTAGTAAGATTAATCACATAAAAAGGGAGAAAACTAGCCATAAGTGAGTCTTTAACACTTGATAACTGAAGATGAGAGAAGAGGAGGAGTTTATTTATACCATAAAGCAATGTTCTTACAAGCATAATCAAGGACTTAAAACAAACTAGATTGGCTAATAAGAAATAGTTTTCTGTATATCATCCCCCGATTCCTTAAGCAAATAAAATATACAAAAGGTTTTTACTGTGTTAAACTCTATTGTTTTTGTCAATTTACCCAGAAAAGAGGCAATACACAAAAATAAATCCCTAGCAGCATATTACTAAAATCATCTGTTTCTTCATTGTAAATAGAATTATAACTTAGTGTTAGTTACACTAAGTTATAATTCTATTTAAAATAATTAGTATGGTCTATGTGACACAAATTGAGATTCTATCGAGAAATCATCTGTTTCTTGAATGAATTGTAAGTACAGAAGTTCCTCAAAATACCATAAAAGCCATAGAGTTTTCGTTAAACTCAACCATAGTTACAGTTTTACACTAATGCCACCTAGCTTCAACTTAAAATCATAAATTCTTTCGAACAAAGCCCCCTTTCTTGTACTTCACTTTAAAAAAGATTCATATAATTGATCACAACAAACTAAAAAATGCGATTGGACCGGTACAATAGAATTAAAATAGTGCTGGGTCTCTAAAAGCTGACAGTCTGATACCAGCGAACTTACATATAGCAATCACTGCTCAAAAGGTCAAGATGCAGTTGCGAATCACCTAAAGCGAATCATCTAAAGATTGTTATGCATTGTCACAATACGAGACTGCATGATGAAATCGTCGTAACGTGTACCTATTTATATGTCTGCAAAGTTTACAAAACACTTGCCCTGTGCGAGTTGTCACTGACTGTCCATGCCCCACAATTATCTCATTCATCACCTAACACCTCACACATCTCTTAAGTCATGCAACACACCTACAAGCACTTATGAAGCAGGGGGTAAATCAGCAGAGAGAGGCTTAGCGACACCCATGGGTGAAACCTGTGAACAAGGACTGGTCCTGAAAATGTCTAAACAATCAAGTCAAAATTTCAGCTGGTCCTGA
>JAUUEB010127916.1:0-14742 GCA_032362205.1 Clione limacina
GGTCATTTAAGTGCTATATATATTGCTATGGCATCAGACAAGTATACTACAATACAGGCTAATTTATAAAGCCATATCCAATAGTTTATTTTTGCCTATGGAGAGGACTTCAGTTCTATTCTAACAGAAAAGAAGCCACACTCGATACGACCAAATACAATGACCATCATCACATACGTGTTGATTTTTGTTATTATATTATATTATATTATATTTCTAGCAGAAGAAGTCACCAATGTTTAAAGAACATACTCTCACAACTTTGATATGAACATAGAAATGACAGCACACCTCGCAAGGAAAATAACTTTAAATAGGGCGACAAAGATATTAAAGGTTGCCCCCCCCCAAACATTTCAAAATCTTGGCTACGCGCCTGTCTCTCATGTATGATATTTTTGGCTACAACAGCTATCATAGGAAGGACAAGGGCTCTTATTTAAAGCCGTAGCTCTTTTTAATGGCTTTAAATATCAATTTAATTAAATGTGGATCTTTGTCGCCTTTTTAAAGTTATTTTCCAAATTTAGAGCGTTTTGGATCTCAAATGAGGGGACATTCCCCCTAGCTACGCGCCTGTTGAGAGATATAGAAAAAACATCATCATCTAATAAGGATATTGCGTCTTCACAGAGTGCCACATCATAGACAATAAATCAAATGGACCACCGACACACGCTGTATATCTATAAACTCTTTACTATCTACGATGTTTGGTTTTTATCATGATTGGTTCCGTTAAAAAAAACTTGATCATAGGGGATGGTCAACATCCAAATAGACAGTTCAATTCTTTGAATAAATGTTGCCCCTATTTACCAAGATAGGAAATAGGAACTTCACTTCAACACATGTTTAGCAAATGAAGTAAAAATTCGATAATATTAACCATGTTGAAGAGTTCTATACACCCTTTTAAGAAGGGTTACTTCGGACAGTCTAATTTTGAAATATATCAATACTTGAAGCGTTGGATGGTGATCAGATGTCAATACGAGGTTTTAATTTTCGATTGGACGCGTTGAACTTTAAAATGGGAAGTTCCTCCTAAAGACCCTCCGACCTATCCTCACCCCGAGTATTGATGAACAGTACTAGAACATGATGAACAAATAGATTAAACGTAACCTGGCAGGTTACCTGGGGAACATGACAAGCAAAGAAAGAACACAGACAAAAGAAGAATTCAGCAGAAGCCATACGGATACTTTGCAGAAAGTAAGGCCAGCCACATGATTTAGATCCAACGTTTAGAAAATGCAGAGGCATAAAATGATCACATCGACAGAACTAACAATGAATCTACTATCTAAATCCGTCATAACTTTCGTCATAAACAGTTATAAATGCAAAAGAAATCAGATATAAAAACGATACAAATGACACAATCTACGCTTAATCATCTACATTAAAAACAGCTTCAAAAACTTTGAACAAACTCTCGCGAAATTGTATTTTTCAGATCGTTAGTCCGTTCTATGTAATTTACTATTCAAATCCGTTATCATTTTTATTACAAACAATTTGAAATGAAAAGAGATGAGAAATAAAAGGGCAAACAAAGAACACAAGCTACTCTATTTTTCTACATAATAAACACATCGAAGAATATTGACCAAACTCTCGCAAAAGCTCAATTGTCATAACATCATCCCGGGATTCAGCGAGTGTGAACTCCATTTATATATATCACTACCGCATATACACTCATACACAAGGCGCATGAGTGACATCTACCAATCTGATTAATAACAATGGTGTGGCTTTAGTGACCTTCACCGCTCCACTTTTCATATTGATACGTACACACAACAAGTAACAATTCTAAATTACCTTCCTTGTGAATGAGGAAAGAACCCCCAAAGCACGACATCTTCTTTATTGAGCGGAACTCAGAGGGTGTTTATATTTTGTATGTAGTCATTTTAACGTTCAACCCCTAATTTTCAAAAAAAATGTTCTCCTTCTAGGCCTCCGAATTAATCAATTATGTTTTTTTCTTTTTTGGAAATATAAACAAAGAAAGAGATGTTGAGATAATGGCGAGTTTATTTCCAAATAAAAAACCCATTGCCAACCCAATATGCGTAAATAGGCGTTCAGATATCACCCTGAAGTGCAAACATCGTGCAAGGCATCGCCTAAAATGTGAACGGAAGTTTCCATTCAACCAGAAGGCCTGACGTGTGGGAGTTCCACGACAACGATTAGTAGCCTTTTAGGTTAGTCAAAATTCCAAACAAATTTAAGAAAAAATAGTTAGTTTAAGTTGAGGGGGATAGGTTTAGGTAGGGTTAGGGAGCGAAATGGGTTAAAATCATTTGGAACGTGCAATCATTTGAAAAATGCACGAAGCTATCTTTGTTTGTATGCAACGGGATAAAAGCCACAGCTTTGACTCATTTGACACATGCCTTTGGCATATCAGGGCTTGCAGTTAAGCTTTTTGAGTAAAGTGGAAAAAATCATATATTTTAATAACTTTTTTATACTATTTGTCATTGTTTTAAAAAGCGCCATCTTACTGATCTAAAAAGCTACCACACATCTCGGGATTGAATAGGCACTACGCAATTTCCCTCTTCTGAATTCAAATGAGATGTGCATTTCTGCACCGGAGAGCAGCATTGCATTCAAGATAGTGGTCACACATACCATGCTAATCTTGGTTTTCTTTCCTTCATTTGTAGTACTTCCTTTTTAATGACACCTGTTTTAATAATTGAACTTTGAGACGCCTTCCGTGACTGCCTTCTCCACTTCCCGTGTTCACACACTTTCTCTTTTAATTATTTCTTAATGCTATAATATTCTGTTACAAAAGACATTAACGTGCAAAAACCTGTATATATGCTCGTTAGGGGTAATTTGCAGATGACAATAATGTCTGTGTTAAGTCGTTAACTTAAAAGAACAATTAAGGAAAATAGGACTCGAGAATACGTTAAGTTAAAAAAGGACAGATGTTAATAAACATAACATTATCATTATCTGGTCCCCATAACCTTGTTTGGGTTTGAGTCTACTACTGGCCTACCACTTACGAAAAAAAAATTCAAATATTCATAAAACTGCCACTAGTTTGCTATATGTATATATTATTATATTTTCAAACTGGGGTGAGGGTGGTGGGAACACAATTTTTGAGGGGGGGGGGGACTTTTTTAATATGAGGTGTTAATGGTGCAAATCTATATATTTTTTCTTTTTTCCCCACTCAGATTGTGGGGAATTGCCCCGTTTCCCCCTAAAACGCACCCCTTAAAAGTTCCGCATTAAGTTCCCCTTAAAAGAACAAAAATACTTAATCAATTTCGAGAATTAAAGTTCGAATAATTTCAAAGTGCAAATTGTAATTTGATATTTCCTCAAGTTTGAAGAACTCCGATAACATATGTCATTTCTATGCGTCGTATGATGCAACACAGGTGCCTAACTTCAAAGAATATAAAATAAGTCACATCCTACAGAAGCAACCCCTCTTTTTGTACCTATCGGCGTTGCAATTGCTTTAATCGTTACCACTTTGCAGCGTTGTAGTTTTTTTTAAATGAGAACTTAAAAAACAAAACTTTTACGTAAAAAGACATATCTTACATTTCGTTTGCTTCTATAAATCGAACCAAAAAACGTACTATCAACGTATTGAGAACGAAACGAAATAATAGAGGTCATTTTGATTAATGAGTGCATGCAAAAATTAGTTCTATTGGTTAGCAACATCGTTTCGTATTTCAGCCAACAATAACAGCCACCCAAGCTTTAATAGTCATCAAGTGCATTTGAATTTGCAAAGATCGTTTAAAGTAGTTTGGACCATATTTCAATATTAATAAGTAAAAGATCACAACGATTTGCTCGTACTTTTAAAGACATACGCTGCTAAGTTTCACCGAAAAAAGTTCAGAGTATTCTTTTCTTAGGTTATAATATATAAATTTTTAATGCTATTTTGAAAATACAACAATAAGATATCGTAATGCTTGGAATGACTGTAGATTGGAATATTTATCAAAACATCTTTGAAATATATGCGTGACAAATCACATCTTTGAAAGATATACGTGACAAATCACATCTTTGAAATATATACATGACGAATCACATCTTTGAAATATATACGTGGCAAATCACACCTTATGACTATATAAATTGCAAATCACATCTTTGAAATATATACGTGGCAAAACACATCTTTGAAATATATACGTGACAAATCACATCTTTGAATATATAAGTGAAAAATCACACCTTTGAAATATACACCGTAAAAATCACATCTTCGAAATATATGTGTGTCAAATCAAATCTTTGAAAGATATACGTAACAAATCTTCATCTTTGAAATATATGCGTGACAAATCACATCTTTGAAATGTATACGTGACAAATCACATATTTGAATAATATACGTCACAAATCACATCTTTGAAATATATACGTGACAAAACTCATCTTTGAAATGTATACGTGACAAAAAACATCTTTGAAATATATACGTGACAAATCACATCTTGGAAATATATACGTGACAAATCACATCTTGGAAATATATACGTGACAAATCACATATTTGAAAGATATACGTGACAAATCACATCTATAAATATATACGTGACAAATCACGTCTTTGAAATATATACGTGGCAGATCACATCTTTTAAATATATAAACTTGGCAAATCACATCTTTGAAATATATACGTGACAAATCACACCTTATAATTTATAAATGGCAATTCACATCTTTGAAATATATAAAGTGGCAAATCACACATTTGAATTATTTACGTAGCAAATCACACATTTCAAATATATATGTGGTAAAACACATCTTTGAAATATATACGTTGCAAATCACACCTTTGAAATTTAAGCTTCGAAAATAACATTTAAAAAAAAAAAAAAATGGAAGATCACATCTTCAAAATATATGCTTGGAAGTTGGGTACGGTTGTTTGTGTCACTCTACATATATGATAATCAAGTATTCAAATTTCATATAACTGCCACTAGTTTGCTATATATTATTACATTTACAAACTATCTTACGATACAACGTGACTACAACTAAACGCATTATTGAGTCTTGAAAATGTCTACTTATCAATGTGTAACATATCTCGAGTTGATAGTATAGTATGTTGTATAATTCATAATTAGCTTTCATTTAAAAATACATTTCATTAGAATTCCTCACAATTCCTTCTTATCCTCAAATTTTAAACAATAAAGGACAAACACTAAATTTGCATACAACTATGCGGTGAAATACATGACAATAATTTCAGTAATTCTTGTTGCTAATAAAAAATTAAAGATTCTACCTTTACTTCAATCTTGTAAGGTCTATGTTAAAAATGCATTCATATCAGCTACCAAATGAAGGGTTTTTGTAAAAAAGGATATTTCTAAATCTAAAGCAGAAAGTAAATGAAGAGTGAAGTAAGGAAGGGATATTTCTAGATTAAAAGCAGAAAATAAAAGAAAATGAAGACGGAATAGAGATATTTCTAAATCAAAAGCAGAGTGTAAATGAGGAGTGAAGAAAGGATATTTCTAAATTTAAGGTAAAAATCAAGAGTAAAGTAAGTCTAAGAATACGTCTAAATAAAAAGCAATAAGTCAATGAAGACTGAAGTAAGGATAGGAATATTTCTAATTAAAAAGCAGAAGGTAAACGAAGACTGAAATAAGGGGAGGAATATTTCTAAATCACCGACAGAAAGTGAAAAAAAAAGATTAGAGTAAGGATAGAGTAATTTTTAATTTAAAGCACAAAGTACCTGAATACCGAAGTAAGGATAGAAATATTTCTAATCAAAAGCAGAAAGTAAATAAATATTAAAGTAAGGAAACAAACTAGCCTCTAACTCACAACATTGATGAAGAAAGATATTTCAAACTATTTTATCATTTCCCTTCGTGTGTCAAAGTTTTTGGTTTAAGAGTGACACATAGTAAAATAAGTCAAAGCAAAACACAATTCTAAAGTGCAAGCAAAAGAGGCTATGTACTGTTTCAGACTACCGGAGGGAGGACACAGACAAAGGTTACTAGCTGTGGCTAATAGGCTAAAATGGGTTTGTTAAATCTCTAGTGGGGTTTTTCTTTCAGAACTTTGAAAAATACTTACATCATTCTTTACGAATGGTTCCTTTTCCTTTTCCTTTTATGTTTAAAGGGAGATAACAAACAAACATGTTTAAGGGGACAGAATAAGACCCTTTGCTCAGCACAAGAAATAATTCCATCAAATGTTTTGAAATGAATTTAAATATTTTTTTTTATACCGAAACAGTTTTTCAATGACATCAATATTCCATAAACTATCTGGCTTAATATCATCAAGTTCGACAATCAAGTAAAATACTTAATATCACATCGCATTCAACACCAACAACGTTACAAAAAAGAAGACGTGAGTAACTAATTAGAAAAAGATTCAAAATTTGTCTATTTTGTCCATGATAATACGACCTACTTGGATGTTAGGCATTGTGTAAAACATGTGGGTGCTATAATCATATATGTACGTCAGATAGTATTTAAAATATTTGGTGCTTTTTATAATAGTTTGTCGTAAATGTCACGACATATATGCTAAACATATAGTGTCAAATAAAATATAAGGGTGCTTTAATCATAGCCAATGTCCCTTTGTCGCAAATATAGCGACTTGTATTCATGAAAGAGTATGTTTGATAAAATGTTCGGTTACTATTATCGTAGCCAAAATCCTGTTGTTGCAAATACTACCACTTGTATGCATGACAAATTATGTTAAACAAAATATTCGGGTGCTATTATCATAGCCAATATCATGTTGTGAATATTACGACCTATATGGACGCATGATCACGCTGAATAAAATATTCGAGCTCTAAATAATCATAACCACAATGCCTCAACTGTTATCTACATAATAAAATTCAAAATCTGCGTCATTTAAATGTCTTATGATTGTTATTTGATAATAGAGACTTGAAAAAATAAAAATATTCTTACCTTAGCAGCTTCTTCCTCGGCTATTCGCCGGTCTATATTAAACAGAGACTCTCTTGTAAACAATCGGAATGGTGTCCATTCCGCTAGCTCGTCGTCCATAATTGACATCTGGAGCCTCCTACGCCCGACCGGATGTGTCCTAAAAGAATTTAAATTCACATTGAAAGAAAAAACTCCATGCACATTTGATAAGTGTAACAAGCAATTGAAAATAAATACAATGTACAGTCAAAACATGTCTTTTCTAATCAATATATAATATCGACATGTGTTTAGTTTATAAGTTAGTCTACATTCTAATAATTTAATTAATAATGTAGTTAATCCATATGGCTTAGCATATTAAGAAAGTGCCAACAAAAAGCAATTTGTAGCTTAGAAATGGGTTTGCCAAATGCATTAATGGGAATAATGAAGCCAAGAGATGAAAATCTCATTTATTCTGCCTTTAACCTTGACGAAACTTCTAAGGCTGTGCGGGTGTAGCAGTCGTAAAGTAAGACGACATAATCCTTTAATGACCCTCATAATTAACTAACTGACCGGAGCTTGGCAGCTAAACTACATGACACCAATTACACTGTTAAAATTTGTTTAAGTACTATCCAAAAAGGTGCCTCTCATGCGTGAGGCAAATTAGGTATAATTGGGACTCCTTGATCTTCTCGCCATGCTGGGGGCAAGGGCTGGAGAGTAGCTAGTTATCCATCTTAAATCTTATATAACGCCAACTTCTCAATTCTTTGACTCAACTTTGTATATAATCTAAATATTTCAGTCACAGTGGTTTTTCTTGAAAATTTCAAATACCAAATATTGCTCGCTGAGATGACAGTTAATGAAAATACAACTGATATTCAACATAAACACCTTGTTTTTTGCGAAACACTTGTTAAAAATAACTTAGATTTGACTGATGGAATTCGTTTAACTGACGACTCTATAAACCAACTATTTGTGATATTTGCTTAAAAGGAAACATTAAAGGAATTCAATCTTTGTACATCCTCTTTTGGTAACGGATTTAAATTGAGCCAGATTCTGATTCCATTGAAGGAGAGCGACTTTATATCCCCTTCTTTCCAACAAAGGATTAAGTTGATAATTTTTTGGACGTTAAGTGGGCGGTCGTATGGTGACTGAGTGCAGTCCTCTCGAAAAATCTCATTAGCGCTTACAATGTTTAATGTCTTGTATATTTCAGCGAAGTTTACTTTAATGACATTATGAACGCTGTTGAAACTTTTAGTCTTTAAAAGCCATCATCATACCACGTAGTTGGATATAGGTAAATGCCTCAATTGACATTTAGACCACACAATTGAAAATGAAAAAAAGAAAACTACTCAGACTACAACCTTTTATCCCTAGTTTTAAGTAGTAGAATGTCAATTTATCATTAAGTTACATTTCTCCTCTTAGTTCTGAATAGCCATCAAACATTGAATACTCTTATTTTCAAATTTGACAAAATGTTATATCTCTTTGAGCTTACTTTGAATGGTTTCATACATAATTGCAAATTTTTCAAAGTGGCAATACCACGGTGGTGCATTTGCCACATATACTTTTGACCTTTTATCTTTCATCTTATAATTCGATTGAGATAAATCTTTTGTATTACTCAATTTCTTCACCCAATCATCATGAGTCACATGTCCTTACTTTCACGACGTAAGAAATATCTGGTATACACTGCATAGTGACACCTGACATCACACACATTGTGAAAGTAACTGGTATATACCGCATAGTGACACCTGACATCACACACATTGTGAAAGTAACTGGTAAATACTGCATAGTGACACCTGACATCACACACATTGTGAAAGTAACTGGTATATACTGCATAGTGTCACCTCACATCACACACATTGTGAGATCCCGATTATCCTTAACAACACGTTGATATTTCCAATAAGAAGTGAAGTGCTGTAATCACCTATACCAGCTTATCAACTTACATGAAATGTCAATAGATATAAACATTTGAAAATGATAGATGTTATCATGAACCACCGTCAAGAGAAAAACATTTAATCTTTAAGCAAAAATGGGTCAGATTATTTCTCCTTCCATCTGACCGATGAAGACACAAACTTATTTAAACTTGAGTACAATAAAATCATATATTCATAAAATATATTCTAATATTAGTGCACGCGTGTATCCCAGGATCCTCATGCGTAGGCAAGGGGTCAGTAGGAACTTTGTATGTGGGAAGAATCCGAGGCAACATAACGAGGGTGTCCATGGGTATGCTTCACCGGATGTTTCTTATTACTATGATTGCAAATAGTGCATTTATTTTAGAGGCATCTAGAAAAATTCTTTTGAAGCTATCAAAAAAGTGGCATGCAAACAATCTTATATCGCACTAAAGATACATCAACCGTTGCAATAAGGCATCTTCTCAATTTCCACACCTGGTTAAACGTCATCAGGTAGTACAAGTAAAGGCCTTATAAGGGTCGGTACAGACACGTAGTATCACTGCATCACAAAGGAATAGGCATGTTAAATGTTTAAAAATGGAATAATGCATTAGTATGAGGTTAATCAGAAGTGTAGCAGGATGGAGCAAAGGTGCGGACGAAGCACATCAGTTAACCGAGGTCCTTGCAACGTTGGGGTGGGAGTGCAGAGATTGGCCAGTAGAAACTGCACATACAGAGGTAAAGCAGACAAGATGTTACTGTCTTAACAGAGGGTTCAGTGAAGAAGGGGAGAAATCTGCCTCGGATTTTAGTGTTAGGTTGAATGGTAATATTATACAGCGGACCTCAACTTACGACCTCAAGCATGTCAATGGAGGTGAAGCCCCAAAATGGATCAAAGCAAGCTCAAACCAGCGTGCTGTTTTTGTCACTGACTCAATGAGTTAACTGGATAAAATCAGGAGCTTTATTATTATGTGTTATGCTTGCACACTGGATAGGAGCAATCAATGGAGGCAAGCTGTAGAAATTTACTTAGAATCTTTGGACTTCAACTCTTTAATGTCTCTTTTGCCGGGGCCATCCTTGCAGGCTGAGAGCTGACAAGCTGTCCTGTGACGTAGATCTATCGGGTTTTCTAAATCTGGACCCTCCATGTCTGATGCCGGTGGAAGGGGGACACCTAGCCAACAAAAGAAATACTGAGAGCTACCACACACCTCAGTTATTAGTGGAAACAGAATATCCAGCTATATGAAGGTGTCAGGAGTGATCTGACAGGGCTCATCGCCGTGTGCAGAACCAGCTTCTGTGTGAAACCAACAACGCTTAAGTGGACTCTAGAGAGTATTGGTGAGCAGCTTTTGGTCTGCCCGTATGCAGTGACCCTACTTCGACAATAAGTAAGAACAAATAAACAAGAATGTCGTGTATTCTTTTTTTTTTAAATAATAGGAAAAGTTTAAAATGATCAATACAAAATAGTGAGTTCTAGGGGTAACTGGTCGGTCTATTTTTTTCAATAGTATAAAGGTATTTCAATAGTAAAACGGGGATAGTTATGCAACATATTTATGAAAATTTATAAATATTGATGTATTTTTGGGTAAAATTTTAAATCTGATTCATATTTCTAGTGATTAAAGCAGTGTGTGTTATATTCATGAAACAGGGCATGGTCATGGATCAATCTGAAATAATTCATTTAAAATGGTGAATGTAAAGGACATCTGGTAGATTATGAATTATATTTCGACAAAGTGCAGTTTTGTTAAACAAATCAGGCCCCCGACAATTTTGAAAAAAGTAGTTCATTTTAAAGAAATTCTGGAAACAATAAAATCTTTTCAAAAATCCAGACTTCGCCTGTCCCTCGGGTCGCCCTTATGTGTAGCCATGATGTTGCACCTATTCCTATCGGAGATGACAACATTTGCCTTGTACACGTTGCAGATCGTTTGGAGGTTGAACATCGAAAGGAGAGTAGCCAACATAGGCGACATCAGGACAAAAGTAAAAAAAACAATTGTACTATAATATCACTCTAGATTTCTCAATAAAATATGTTCAACATTAAACAATGGGCAGCCACCGCCAGGCCGAAGATAAGAATCAAATTCTAGTTAAAAAAACATGAGTCTTGAAAGTTTTTCAACACACTGAACGAAAACTGTATAGTGGCTTCTACATTGATCTTCATCATCTTCAGTATATGATTTTAACAAGCTTAAGTGATACAGCATGCAGAGAACAGTTACAGCATACGCTATCCCATGGATTACAGCGTTTTTAATCTGAAACGCTAAAAAGCAGCAACTCTGAACACTTCTCAACTCGTCCGTGAGATGTTATAACTGTTATGAAGATTGCACTGTCCTCATTGATCTTATTAAGCAAGCTCTGAAAAGGATCACTTTTTTCTGTAAAAGCATCAGAACTAAAAAACTTGGCTTTGAAATAAGTCTATCAAAGACAAAAGCCCGAAATGCACCAGCACGATGAGACCCCTATGTTGCATCTTTGATAGAGATAAAAAGGAAATACATTTTTGACATTTGCACCTAATAGGTGGTGTGACTTCTACCTGATGATATTGACAGAGATGTTGACGACATGCCAAAAACAACAACTTTGTAGTTCAGTCCCCCAAAGGGGTTCATGTGCACCCACAAAATAAGATTTGACTAGTTAGATTTTGTCCTCTTGGTCCGCCTGTTTGGAAAACAGAATTGCCATTAAAATATGTTCCCACTCGCTCAAATGGGATTAAAATCAATTCAAACCCTCTAACGGATTGTGTCACAAACAGATGGCTATATATCTGGTGTGTGAACTCCTAGGTCTGCTCTTGACTGGCTGTTTGGTCACAGTTGTAATTATCCTTGATGTATGCTTATTCTAGCCTTGAACCCATTTCAAACTTAATACAGACAAGATTCAACTTTAAAAAAAAAACTAGATAATAATTACTTCTGTCATTGGGTTCAACAGTATCCTTCCTATTAATATGTTTTCGATTAAAAAATTGAGCACATTTCAAATAATAACGACACATATACTTACGAGCCCCCTGTGTCAGCTGTGCAGACACGTCGGAAGACATCTACTCGACCAAATCACACCACCCCACCTGAAAATAGAGAAAAATATGACGTTAGTAAATTCACAACAACCACATTAAAACATAGGTCATTATCATGTAGGCCTACACAAGAACAACACTTTATACTTATTAGTTTTCAATATCGATCTTTAAAAAAATATAAACTTTAATATAAAAAAAAGAAACATGAAGAGTAGTCATCGATATCGACTCGTATGAATTATCTCCTGAATATTTAGATGTCAACGTGGTACCAAAAGAACCCTTTTAAATAGAAGACATTTTAAACACAATCTTTCAATATAGTTTATAAGAAAAAGCTCGGCCATATGTGTATTGTCTTTGGACATATCAACACTGTGTAATTGACCAAACATCCCAGGCTTTTCATCTTCTCAATCAAAACATTTTGCAGGTTAGCAGTGACACCAGGCAAGACATTAATTTTACTCATAACCTAGTGTAGCAAATATGTTAGTTATCGGCACTCTTATTGCACTCCTGAGACGAGAAGACATTTTGAAATACGACCATCATCAGCTGTTTGGCGTATTGGTAAAATGCCATCATTTAAAGAGAAGTAAGTCATTTTTTTGTTTCTCGCATCATGGTACTGGCCTGAAAAGTTGAGCAAAACCCCATACTTTAAATAGAACTAATGAGAATGCCATCTTCACTTGTGTTTTATACAAAAAACAAATGAGCTTCAGATGAGGCCAGGTCATGATCTGAAGGAACAACCTACTTTTTGAAACGTGTAACAATCTTCAGTGTGTCTCTTGAACACTAACATGAGAATATATGAGAGTTCCATCTTCACTAGCGGTTCATGAAACATATCAAGTTGATTTGAAATAACCTAATATGCTTCAGAAGGGGTCATGCCATGGGCTGAATGAACTTCCTTCTTTTAAAAGTTGTGTAACACTCTTCAGTTTGTCTCTTTACTAATATCCTGAATGTTGACAGTGTACTAGGGTTACCTTTAAGAGTACTATTATACATAGAAAATATCCTCACATCATACAATCCTACACGTTAACTACGATCTAGTGGCAAGAATCGTCTTATGGAGCCCCAAACACGTCTTAAAACATATGGGGACAGAGCTTTTTCGTCCAGTGGACCCCGTATTTGGAATGCGCTCCCACTAGAGATCAGAAATGCGACCTCAGTTACAGTTTTCAAAAGTAAATTAAAGACATATTATTTCAAACTATATTTTGATTAAGCTATGATTTTTGAATATGCACATTGGTTCTCGTACATTTTTCTATTCTAGAAAGAGTTTCATTTTTATTCATGTATATTCTATGTATATGTATTTTAATACTTTTATTTACATGTTTAGAATAATTGTAAACCGCCTGGAGCCACTAGGGGACAGATTAGTGGTATATAAATATCATTATTATTATTTTTAAAAGTAAAGAGCTTATTAAGTCTTTTAAAACAAAACAAAACAAACATGAATACAAAACACACAATTTGACTAATAACAAACCCCTGCACGCATATAATATTTAGATAGGAAGCAAATTAAATCACGAATCTTTTTATAAACCAGCACTAGCCAGATATTATATCAAACTCAATGTTAGCATTCACGAGTACATTCTCTTGGTCCAACTATTCTCTCAGATAGATTACTTATTTTACAGAGACAAAGCTGAAACAAAACACACAAGGCAAACATATCAAGGTTATGGTTGAAATCTGTCTTATCTCAAGTTTCAACATTTTTGCTAAGACGTCTGCTTCAGTTCAGGCTATCGCGAATCGTGTTTCAAAACAGTGTTCCATTATGTTTTAAAATAACGAAATATGCCCCAAGTATTGAATGCCGTAAGCATTTGCTCCATTTTAAATAAATAAGTTACCAAACCACTGAATGCTGATGTTTATAAAAAGACAGTTTAGAACCTTATTCCTAACAAATTGTGAACACGAGTACACAACGGTCAAATGAAAATCAACATGATATAAAAATAGAATCATCCTTTAAAAATTCATCAACTAAGATAGTCAAATATTCTTCTTTTCACCGGTTTTATGTTTTAAGCTACGTCCAATTTACAAAGAGCATAACATACTGTGGGTAAACTAACATTGACAGTAGTGAAATGGTTCTAGGCCAGAGCAAATGAATGGTTTAAGACGCACTATTGAAGAGACTCTTCGTTTTAAGTTGACTCCCGGGAGATCTCGTCGCCGACAAATGCGTCAATTCACGATCAATGAAAGAACCCCCCTATCGTCTGGTGCCTACGGGACTTGTTTTAGATTTAGATTTACTCAACTCTAGTGGCACAAGAGCAACAGCAAAGTCTTCCTTTTTTATCGTTTCACAGGAGAAGTACTCAAGGAGGAAATGGTAATAAAGTATTTTCCCTAGAGGGTGACTTGCTATTTCTATAGAGACTCATACAAAGTATTTTCCTATGCAGATGTTATTTTCATTACTTTTTTAAAATTATTTAAAGGCTTGTTGCTCATTTTGTTCAAAACAATACCCAGCCCTATTAACACAAGTGAAGGATATAAATAAATAAATCTGTGGTCAGAGTTGTAGCCGAATAACGAAAAGCGTTATTCGAAAGCTCGAATAAAATAATGAAAAAAGTGTTATTCAAATAACACGATAAAATAACGAAAAAAGTGTTATTCGAATAACGTTATTTAAAATAACGTT
>JAUUEB010128027.1:0-14742 GCA_032362205.1 Clione limacina
CTCTCTCTCTCTCTCTCTCTCTCTCTCTCTCTCTCTCTCTCTCTCTCTTTCTCTCTCTCTCTATCTCTCTCTCTCTATCTCTCTCTCTCTCTCTCTCTCTCTGTCTCTCTCACATAAATGAAGCACACCTATGTTTTATGATTACTAAAGAAACATAAAAAGATAGGTAAGATAATAAGACGATTATCAACCGAGATTAACACAGTGCAAGTAAGATGAAAAAACAAGGGCACAAGCAAACAGGCAAATAGAGAACAATGTGGGATCAAAGGAAGTAGTTTTGACTGAAATAGCCATTTTAGATTATGAAAAGCTCTAAAAAGTGAGTTATTTTTAAGTGTTCAGTCGGGCGGCAAAGTCCCGATGGAGGTCATCTAAATTTTACCACCAGTCAGGACGTTCACTCAACAAGAAGAAGCGGCTTCATCAAGTGAAAACTATTAGTCATAAAATACCTCAAACGACTCAGTGCAATTCCCAAAGCAGACGATTTTTTCTAGTCTGATGGCCGAACCATAATTAGCTCCGAAGTCAAACAAACAGCTCGTGCCGCAGAGCGATGAAATTTATGAGGGAACTCCCACAGGGTACACAAGAGGGCGCATCTTAGAATGAAATAATGTGAACTTTATGTCACGAGAAAGTTGTAAATAAATATTCACCCTTGTGAACGCCTCGGGTATTTTATGCCCTGTCCCTGTAGATCAAATTATGCGGGGGTGTACACATGTCCGGATGCAGAGTGAACGTTAAATGGGCTTTCGGAATCGATCTTTTTGGGTTTTTAAAAGAGATAAAGAGAGGGTGAGATAATCTTACCAACATTTTATTGTTGGAAAAGTTATTTTCTATTTATCCATTCCTATTATTTCATATACTTCCGATTAAGCTATATGTATTCCTTCTATGGTTGAGTAATAATACCCGTTCTCTTTTAAAAGTTATTTCGTAGAATGAAACTATTAAGCAGATTGCTGTTCCCAATAGCTCCTCTGAGATTTATGTTAAGTGTAAAAAAGAATCAATGTCTTTACGTTGGAGTGTCTACTATCATACTTAAAGGAGTCTTTACATAGTTAAAATTAGGTTAAATACCAATCTGTATTTATTCATTTTTAAGTCACTTGAATCGATTCCTAGTTAAATCAATGTTAAAATCGATTATATTGTTTTAACACTGATTTAAATACATTCAGTTAGTAAAAATCCATGAAGATATTATTTGTGTAGCAGAAGTGGTCTGGACGCCTGGCACTAGCGCTGAAAACCTTGGTTCGATTTCTGAGATCTACATAGTGTGTTAACTTAGTATAAAAAGATGGTGTCTTAGTGACGTAAAGCACATGTAAAAAAACATATATAATAAGTATAAAGTATATATACTTGGATATAAGTATAAATCGAATACATTGACAATCATAATGTAAACACTCCCAGGATGAGTGTGTTGCTGTTCACAAATTCAAAAAGCAAAATTTATTCCCGGAAATCACTCTAGTGCTAGATTTCATAATTGAGAAGTCGCAGATATATACGGTTCACACTTATATTCAGATAGCGCAGACACAATGCGACCATCAATCATCACATATAACATGCCTGTCTTTGCTATCAGTGTGAGTGTCGTGACATACAGTACCAAAATGTAATACTCACACACACATTTGTTCGTTTTGACTAGACATTGACAAGAAACAACTACGCAACATAGCGCTACAACTACTTATCATACAATTATTTCACCTACAGTGTCGTTCTCTCCAGTTCTGTTTCACTTTTTATCATATGTTTGACTTCTAATGATATTTGTCGTAAGAAAACAGAACTTTTTGTTTATTCTTGTTTCTCTTTTTCTTTGTCTTTCTTTTTTCTTTTGTTTTTCCTTTTTTTCTTTGTTTCTTTCATTTTCTTGTCTTTCTTTCTCTTTTTCTTCCTTTCAAGCAGACCTGCTACCTCTTTCTCCTCATTATTCATCTTCTCAACCCATCGATTCCTTCCCGGGTGTGCACTTAGCTATTTTTGCCTTTCCATTTTTTTCAATAACGTTGCAACTCACTTTATCAAATCTTGTTGACAAATTTTCATAGCATTCCTCTTCTGTCCTTTCACTTTTTTTTCAGTCTTACTGACTCGTTTTACTTTTTTATTAAATAAAATTATTTCAGTCTTTCTTTTTTCACCTTCATTGAATTTATTTTTCATTCGGACCTATCCTCCTTTATTTTTAACTTTATTTTTAAGTCTTATACATCCGCTCTTTTTATATTGTTGTTAAAAGTCCATCCACTCCCCATCCCCATTACTCTGACTTGGTTGGATTTCCTTAAACTTCATCTTAAGCACGTTTCTAGATAAATGGTCACACCAATCACACCACCACCTAATCACTGGAACTACTTCATCATCCATTAGGTGAATCTGATGACATTCACGCCATTTTTTTTATAAAGTCATAAAATACTTTTGACCCATTTCGACTAACTTTGGTTCCCATGGCAAAGAACACTCGTTAATTATCACCAGAACAGACGATGACATCAAAAATAACATGGATAACTCATTGGTAATTTTTTTTTACACGAATGCGATAACAAATCACATAGCATTTCTCAGTAGATGCCGTTTTATTATTTGATTTTACAACACCGCAATATAAGACTTTAAGTTTTCTATGAGTTTCTATAGACATATTTTACCAATTCAACGTAAAACGTTGTTTGTAAGTTTGGTATTTTTTACTGCGTTAGAACTGTAAATAGTAGGTACGGGTGTTCTGGTTCTTTTATACTATTTGTATCTTGTCTGCAAATTTGTTGAAACAAATAAAACCTACGTGTTTACTTGTTGATGATTAAAAAAAACAGATTCTTACTGCATTGTATGCCACTTCTACTGGCGTACATGACAGCAACAAAAGATAAACATCGTTGCCCATCTTCGGGAATTCCTGATAGTACTTCAGGTGTGCATTCAATCTGACACTTCGGCTTTTTCAATTTTGCTTCTTAAGTTCTCAGGTTCAGGAAAATAAAACAGTAAATATATACTAAACCCGTCTCCTCTTTTCCTTCCTTCCTCACAATTATACAAATGAGCAACAAGAATAGTTTGGTTAATTCATCTATCAAGAGAGAATGTTTTGCAAAAGTCTTGCTACCCATATACACCTTAATACACGTAATCTGGAACATGATCCGGTCATGACTTGAAATGTGTTATGTTTCAACGGACTGATTGCGCCTCAGGGCAACGTTGTCTAATCTGCAGTTCAGACATATAAATAATTTTCGATTTATTTTTCTTACAATTTGTTGTCACTTATAGATCTTGTAAAATGCCCAGGTGTATGTTTATAAAAATAAATGACATATCATAAGGTGTAGATTATGATTCTGACTGTGAAATGAACATGTGTTCCAAATGCAGAAGCTGTTAAGGGGGGGAAAAAAAATAAACACTTCATGATTATTCAGTAACATATTGAAACTGCATGTCTTTCCCATGGAATAGAACTTCCATACTTCAAATATGTTGTCTCGTATTTATCGTCATTTAAATTAGCATTCAGCTGATAATACAAATTGTAATTCTAATCTATTTGAAATAATCCTCACCTATCCTTCTCCCATCGTTTTTTCTTGCTTTTTTGTATCTACCATTTAACTTGGATAAGTATAGTTCATGTATTTTGTTGTAAAGATGTCAACTATGGATGAACTGCGGTTCGACATGTTCGATTAAAACTGCACCGTGAAGTCATTTTTGATAAACAGGAAACAAATATTCGGGGAGATGTTGTAAAGTGTTTAATTACCATTTAGAATGTCAAGAGCTTTTTCGTTCTATTCTTAGCATAATTATAAGGTTCAAGTTTCCGACCTATTCATTACCTACATCGTTGTAGCCTCAACAAAGTAAACAGGGAGACTAGGGTGCTTGTTAAAGCCCAATTTTCCTTTAATATCTTGTTAACATTCATTTTATCTAACGTATGTTTGCAAAGGTTCTATTGTTTGTGTATTTTTATGAAAATTAAATAATAAGGCTTGAATATTTCTTTCGTGTTAAAATTTGAAGAAAGCAATTCATTGTTTCGCTGTGGCTCATGAGTATTTCGTGATCACTTGCATATGATGGTTTGATACATCAAAAAGAAAATGCGTTCAGAAAGCGGTGTGTAGAAAAAACATTTTATTATCATCAGTCACGCCCATCTAAGTATGTTTTAGAACTTATGGCCCCATAAAACGTTGAGCCCCGACAATCATTGTGTTAGAATAATAAACTAAATCAATGCGAGGTTTATATCTACACAAATGGTAATGACAATGTACAGGCATCTGCCTCTCCGCAGCAATTTTGTGTAATTAAAAACCACACGTTTCTTATATTTGACCTTTAAGAGATACGTGTTTTGTTTCCGCTTTGAGCTCAATAGCTTTATCATCTACATTAATATAATAATGTTTATTTGTAGCTGTATGTGTGTATGCAATGAGATTAAAGCCACAGTTTCGACTCAATCAATCTGCTATTTTCGCAAAATGTTGATAATTATTCCCAGAAGTGTGGTAAAGCTTTTGGTGACAATCACAGCTTGTAAGAAAAGTTATTAGCTTTCTAATTTTTGGTGCGTATTTTACAGAGAAAATATATAACTAACATAACATGAAACTAAATATGGAAACATGTGCATCCTCTTCCTATCACACATAATATACGCATCTCAGCGTAATAAACACAAATTTATATTTCCGTTTTGAGAGAAATGTAAACAAAAGCTGAAACCAAAAGTGAATTCTAATACGGGGTGTTTCAAAATATGATTTTAAAAAGGGGGTGGTGGCATATTAGAGCATAGTGGAGAGAGAGGTCTACAGGATGGTTAAAAAGTCTGTAAAATTTGTGTTTCTTTCTTTTTGTATCCTTCCCGGGCAAGACCGAGTACTAAGCCACAAACCATTTTGTTGACTACTATTATCGACGCAAGGTCAACAATTGATTTGGGATTGTGTAAACCTGGGCAACGCCGAGTAAACCACTAGTTTTATAATATAACCTGTGATATGAGGAAAGACTTCAGAGTTTTACCATAAAAATATAACGGCTAAACACCTTTTAAGCATGAAAACTCGTACAAAAACCTAAATTATGACACCTTTTTTGTATGCGTTTTGATGCTTAATAGCCTTTCTTCGGTTAAAACTAGGCTATAAGAGATATTTCTTGTGTGACGTCATAGTGTGTGGGAACAGCACCTTAAAAAATGTTGCTTTAACCTTCCTTCTGAAAAAAAGATGTAAAGGCTTTTTATTTCTTTGTTGTTGTTTTACTTCATTGATGTGTAAATTTTTTCCAAAATCTTTCAGTAGTAGACTGGTTTTGCTTCAGTGAACTGCTTTGCACACTTATGTTTTTGTTAAACACTTTAGTTCTCTCTTTTGCCCAAACATCTGCCACCACCTGTCTTCAGAAGGTACCTTTATATTTAGTCTTCTAAAGTGACCTTTTTTCCTTTCCTTTCTCTCTTCTGGAATTCTTTTTTACTCATTTAAAGTCTGAAACCTACCACAGATACTATATGTAGCCTTGTTAGCTAACTTTAAAAAAAACTGCATATTTAAATATGTCTATAAGTCTGTAAGAAAGTGCTGCTATAATAATATAGAGCATTTTATCTTCTTCTTCTCCTCGATAATTCGCTTTAACCTTGAACAAAGTCAACTGTTGTTGACTGAATTTTGCGTTAGCGTAATGCTTTTAACACACTCATGTTTTTTGCCCAACACTCTGTTGCTTCCCGTGGCTCAGAGGGCGGCCACTATCAGTCTTCAGAACTACTCTTTTTATTTAGACTGTCAGAGTGAGACAGTTTTTGATAGGACATTTTTTATTTTTGAATTTTGCCTTGATACTCTGAGCAACCACCAGGGGATATTTAGCATGCAGCTAGCATGGTACCTCCGTTTTTATCGTCAGTCTCCGATAGTACTAGGTACACGATCCTGCCTACCAAGGATCAAGACCATGCAAGTACTGATAATGGAAACTGTTTGCACGAGCGGTATGCAACAACCACATTTCAGGATAGCTTTACACATTTTTTTACCTTGAAAAATGTGTCCATTGAGGGGGGTCAAACCAGCAATGTTTTTCCAGACCACCGCCTCAAGAGATCAAATATTGCTCTAAAGATCGATTGACTATACCACTCGGCCATCCTGCCAACAGAGCATTTTATCAATGCTCTACAATGGTATTGAATTCCATGTACATTTCAATCTTTAACAGCTTGCAACATATAATTGACAGAAACATGTATATTTGCATATCTTTAAGTATTATTTGTTTATTTCTTTTCTTCTCTCAATTCTTTTCACTATGCTTTCCTTTTCATCTTTAACTCTTTCATATCATTGAAAAAATAAAATAATGTCCAGTGTGTTCTTAATTGATGTAGAGATCTAATTCCTTTTGTTATCTGTATTGCAGATGGAGGCAATAATCCAAACTGTAGCTGAGAAAGATGAAAAGATCAATTCCCTCTTGGAGAACATGCAAGAGATGGAAGCTCAACTTGTGTCTGTTGAGGAGCAAGAAACTGCACGCTCAGATTCACTTTCTTCTTCAACAATTGACCCAGCAGAAATTGAGTCTCTAAAAGATGCATTAGCCCAGAAAGAAAAGGAGTTTTCTGCTAAAGAGCTAATGTGTAAAAAAGCTATTGCTACAGCTAAAAAGCTAAAGTATCAACTAGTTCAAGCCAACAAAAACTTAGAGGAGAGCAAAGCTCAGGTAATTGAATTAAGTGCTCAAAATGCTGCACTTAACGACCAGCAAGTGTGTAAAGAGAAAGTGGAAGTGGTGGAAGAAGTTTTAGCTGTAGTTGATACTCAACTCCAGCAGTCAAATCCACATGCACATTCAAGTGGTTCTGACACAGTTGATATATCTGGTGACACAATCATTCCAACAACATCTGCAACAGTTGATGCAGACACTACCCTGAACCTTTCAGTTGTAAGTGATATTTCTATTCCAGAAGATGTATCTCTTGAACTGGAAAGTCTTCGAAGTCAATTAATCACATATAAAGAGTGCTGTCAACAGTTACAAGAGCAGGTTCAGAGTCTAACTGAGAAAACTTTTGAGCAAGTAGCTGGTTTGAAGCAGAGGCAGAATGAGATTGACCAGCTGGAAGGTGTTAAGGAAGGACTAAAGATGACTGTTACAGAAGTGGAATCTGCCTACCAGAAATTACAAGATGAATTTGACAATGCTCAAGAAGATTTTATTGCTAAGAAGGAATCTTTAGACAAAAAGTGTGTAATTCTGGAAGAGCAGTCAAGTCAGTGGAAGACCTTTACAGAAAATCTACAGCAGGAACTTCCAGTGAAGGATAATAGGATTCAACAACTGAGTGATGAGCTGCAATCTTTGAAATCTGATGCCTCAGCTCAGTCTCAGTTGTTGAAAGATGCTGAAGAGAAAAATGAGAAGATTACAGGTCTTAGTGCGCAGCTGGAATCATTGCAGTCATTACTGCGCCAAGAATCTGAGGCTAGTGATGAACTGAAAGCTCAGCTAAAAGCCATGGAAGATTCTTCTCAAGGTCTAAGAACAAAGGTGGAGGAACACGAACAGGCATTAGAACAATCTGCTCGCTCATTGTCCCATTTGCAGGAATATGCTCAAGACAAAGAAGTTGAGAGTGATAGCCTCATAGAATCTTTGGAACAGCAAAAGTCTAACAGTGATGCTCAAGAGGCTCAGTTGAGTTCTCAAATTGTTGCCCTAGATCATCAAATAGAGGAATACAAAAATAAGATTGTGGAGATGACAGGACAGCTAGACAGCTTGCAGCAGTCAAGAGATGAGGAGCATAGTAAATGTGAAGCTTTGGAAGAAACACTATTTGAACAGAGCAACCAGGTTTCTGAACTCACTGGAATAGTAGACACTTTACAATTACAAGTTGAACAGTCTCAAAAGGTAGCAACTCAGAAGGATTCTGAAGAGCTGCAGTCTCTAAGAAGTGCTGTTTTAGAGTTTCAGAAGCAGGTTGATGATCAGAGTGAGCTGATTAGTCAAATGGAGCAAAGTGTTGTTGTACAAGAAAGACAAGAACACAATAATCCTTCTAATTCCAATAGTGCTGAAGCGTCTGAAGAAATAACCATTGTTGATGAGCTTAGAAAAGAAGTTTTGTCTCTAAGAGAAGAGAAAGAGCAACTTCTGCAAGAGATAATAGATTCAACCAAAGAAAAAGTAGAGAGAGACAGTTTGAGACTGGAATTGGATGGTCAGCTGGAGCTGTCCAGTAAGATGCAAGATCTGGTGGCAGAGAAACTAAGTCAAGTTGAAGGTCTCCAGGCAGCTTATGAGGCGCTGGAGGTCAGTTTGTCTTCCATCAAGCAAGAAAAAGAAGAGCTTCTTGTAAGTGTTGACAGTCTGAAGGGAGAGATAGAAGGTCTTGAGGCAGTCATTGCAGAGAGACACTTTGCTGAGTCAGAGGCTAGAAACAAACTTAACAACATCACATCTGAAAAGGAAATGTTGTCTAAAAAGCTAGATGAATCACAGAAAGAACTTTTAGCAACAAGACAACAACTGGAAACTTTGAAATCATCCCCTACTGCGGGCATTGAAGCTCAATTGGTTGACAGTGCAGATTTTTATCTTCAGAAAGAGGCAAGGGCAGCCCCTGTGTCAAGTCATCTTATTGAACAGCCTTTTGAGGCAGAAACATTTCAAAGGGCATCAGCTGCACCTCTTGCTGGCAGCCCAAATCGTCAGCAACCACCAGCAGATGTATCAAAGCAACTGAAAGAGAAAGAGACCCAACTGCAGGAGTTAAAAGCACAGTATGAAAAGACAAAGAGCAGACTTCAAGTTACTGAGGTCAAGTGTGAGAAGATGTTGGCCAAGCTGAAAGCTTTCAAAGAGAAAAATGATAAACTACAGCTGCAGGTAATTGCTTTTGTGTATTCTCTTTACTATGTTCTCAAAGATAATGTTTCTTGGGCAAAAAATAGGGGTTTAAAAAAAGAACCAGTAAATTATTTTTTCATGATATCAAAATTCTATGAGTTGTAACTGGAAAAATCATTTTCTACCCTAAAAAAAAATTAGAATGAAAAGGAATAACAGCATACAAAACAAGATTTGAAACTGATGTTTACCACAATGGCCAATTTTCCACAAATTTTCAACCATGACCATTGCAGGGATTGAATCATCAATGTTTTAAGACCACCAGATTGTTAGTTCAGTAATTAAAGATATTGATTTGAATCATGACTTTATGATTATACTTATAATAAGTGCCTAAAACATATTTAACATGAGTTGTCTTTGAGGCACTTATCATAAGTACAATATTGAGCTTTAGTAATGCTTTTACGTCATTAACGTCATCTGTGTAACCAAACATATACACAATCAACTTTTGTTCAATTTAAAATGAAATTAAATCATACTGCACTAACTAAAAAAAAATTCTAATGGTGTTTCTTGATTTTAAGTATGATTTTTAGAAGGAAAACCAAATAGTTCCATTAAAAAAAGAAGCAAACTCAGTGATACTAAATAACCCACATAAAAAATAAAAGTAAGGCTTTATGACAAACATCATCAAACTTTTAAAAGTAAAATACCTTTAATTTAAGATGACATAAAGTTTGAAACCATTACAACATTAGAATTGATAAATGAGCGCTTATTTGGTTTATAATTGTTATTGTGATTCAATTGTTTCAAGGATGTTTTACCATTGCTTTCTTATTTCTTAGCTTCATCCCACCTTATAACCTACACAAATTTATTATCATTTTGATATATTTCCCAGGTTGATGAACTTCAGCAACAGGCCCTCCAGACAGGTGGTTCCCCACAGAGAGATGGTGGTTTGCGTGAGGACCGCAGGAGATTAGAAGAGCAAGTAAACAATATGAATACACGTCTACGAGATATAGAAACCCACAATGGTCAGCTTATTCATGAAAATTCCTCGCTTAAAATTCAGCTAAAGGAGTTGCAAACACTTAAGTCTGAGGATTCTCAATTAGAAAGCATTAAGTTAAGTTTAGAACAAGTTCAGGCTGAGCTAAACAGTAAGAGTGCAGACTTGAAAGCGGCAAATGACTTTTCTGCTGACCTACAGAATGCACTTGATAGTCAAAGGTCTGAGTTAGGAACAAAAGAAGAAGAACTGGCAACAGTGACTGAACAATTGGAACAATTAAAACTTGAAGCTTTTGAAAGTTACAAGCGTGTGGAAGATATTAATCAAGAGCTTTCTACACAAACAAAAGAAACACAAACATTAAAAGCTGAGAAAGAGGCTAGTGCAAATAAGATTGATGATTTAGAAAGTGAACTTGGAGACTTGAAGCAGGAAATTGTTCGCCTTGAAGGTATTGTATTACACAAAGAGGTTATAGTCGATGAGTGCAGGAAGGAAGCATCAGATCTGAAGGAAAGACTGTCGGAAGAGCATGATAAAAGGCAACAGATGAGTCTTGAGGATAATGCAATGCAGTCATCTGAACTGAGCTCTCTAAGAGATCAACTATCTACCATGCAGTCCCAATATGATTCTCTCTCTAATGATAACGTTAATTATCAAAGTCTTGCTGATACTTTGACAACAGCCAACGTCTCACTGAAAAAAGAAGTGGAAGAGTCGAGGTTTAGATTGAAGAAGCTACAATTACAAGAAACTGGTAACAAGGATTCAAGTGCATTGGAGGGAGAGGTTTCAGCATTGCAGAAAAAACTGCAGGAAGTTGAGCAAGAAAGAGATGAACTATCTGAGGAATTTGAAGGTGTTCGAGATGACTTGATCTCATTAAGAAGAGACAAAAGCTCATTGACTCAACAGGTAAATGATCTTACTGCTACCACTCAGCAACTTAACAATAAGATATTATTTTTGGAAAATCAACAAAGTTCTGAGGCATGCGAAGATGATATTCCCTTGAGATATGACTCCAGCCATGGGAAGGATAACCAGTCAGACAGATTGCATGCATTGGAGACAAAACTGTCAGAGCTACAGGATCAGCTGTCTGAGTCCTTAAAAGAAAATCACCGTCTGAAAAATGAAGTGGGAGGCTTAAATTGGAAGCTAGAAGAATCAGCTGGATTGGAGCAAGAGGTGGAAGATTTGCAGTCAGAGCTCAACTCTGCCTCTATGGAAAAGAAAATTTTGAGTCACGATCTGCAGGAAGCTCAAACTGAAATGTCTGCATTGCAGACTGACAAACATCTTCTGATGAAAGAAGTGGAGCGTCTTGGAGATATGCTAGAACAGAGTCAAAGGAATACTGATAGAGGAGATTCTAAAGAGGTTTCAGAGTTTGTCATGGCTCAAAATGAGGATCTTGTGCAGCAGGTTCTTGTAAAGGACACAGAAATTACTAGCTTAATGTATGCGCAGGAAGAGAAAGAAAAGGCTTTAACAGAGGGTCTCCAGGAGCTAGACAGCAAAACAATGATCATCAATGCCAAAGACAGAGAGATAGAAGATCTGATTGGTGAAATTGAAAAATTAGGCTTACGGACAAAAATTGCAGATGAGCTTGAGTATGTTGTATCTAATATCACAGAAGAGCTTGAGACAAGTCGAATGGAAAATAAAGTTCTGCAGACCAAACTGGACAACTTTAATCTTAAACTAGATACTGTTAAGTCACTGGAAACAGATTTTGAATCATTGAACAGTGAATTTACTAAGGTTCTAGAGGAAAAGAGTGGTATGGCAAGGCAGATAGATGAGCTACATGGACGAGTGAGGGATCTTATGGGAAGAGAGCATGAGATCACATACAGCGTGGAGCAACAGGTAGGCTATAATTCTACTAATTTTAGCTAATTCCTGTATATTTAATGACTAAATTCAAATTTTATTTTAAGAGATGTTTGACTATTTTGAAGTTAAACATCTGTCAGAGATATTTTGATGGTGTAAACATGAATGATAAATGATAAAATAAGATTACGAAAAATACATTTTTGAAAACATTATCCTTGCTTTCCATCTGTTGCATTCACACTATATCAGAGATATCATGTATGTTGATATAGAGTTAAAGACCTAGAATTGTGTTTTATGTAGCTAAGATCATTTAAATTATTTTTTTTTAAATGAGATAAGTATATCATGTAGTACAGAAAAATTGTTGCACCATTGCCAACTTTTTGAATTCGTTTCATAAAAACTATAATATGGACCTTGGTATAAGACTTTTTAAATACACTATCAGCATTTTATTGAAGAAGCTTGATTCATAATGTCAAAAAATGCTGTTTGTAGTTAGATTAAAAAGATACATGATAAGGAGCTGTTTTTCATTTGTAAAGTATCTTCCCTTTTGACATAAAACAAACAACTGTATATGTCTTTAATTTTAGACTGTTTTAAATCTCAATGCTTTGAGTTAACAGCTAATGTTAGAATTTTAAATTGATATTTAACATTTATACCATTAATTTTGACAGCATCATGTGATGAGAGAAAAGGAAACTTTACAGAGAAGGGTTGAAGAACTTGAAGGAACAGAGGGGTCAACATTGGAGGAGAAAGGGAGGCTAAGACAAGAGCTGGACAGGGTAAGACACATTTCGGTCATGTTATTATAGACAATTTTACTTGCAGGGATCATGTTTGTACATACTTGTCTTTTTATTATGTAATTGCAGTTTAGATTAACTAATACATTTTTCAAATTTTGTTGCGAGCTCCAAGTTTTAAGCTAAATATAAGCTGAATTTGTATAAATGATGAAACAGAAATTTTGACTGACTGCAAAATGATGACACAGATTGTAAATGATAATGCAACCGTTTGCAAAATCTAAAACCCAATTGCAGCGTACAGCATAAGCTAGCTTCATTCACTCGAGAAAAAAAATTAAATTATGTGGGGACAGATTATAGAGATTGTATTTATCTTTTAGTTCCGTTGTTCTCTAAAAAAACACAATGAGTGCTTCTAAAGGTTCTATAACAATTATGTTATGTTATTTTCATTTCAACTCCAATTCCCAGGTTTCAGCAGCTCTCCAACAGGCAGAGTTTGACAACAAGAACTTGACTTCACAGCTTCAGGTTGCTAAGGCTAATGCATCAGGTGAGAGATCATATATTCTTTTGAGTAGTACTGTGCTTACCTATATTTGGTTTTACATACAGAAAAACATATTTCATAGCAGTATTTTAAACTTTCTATTTTTTCTTAAACATTTGCTTGGCATGCCAACTGAGGGGATCAATGCACAATTATCTTGAGGGAACTGGCATATGATCATATATTACTTACAATCCTAATAATGTAATTTTGGAATTCCTTGTGCCTCAGGGAATTTTCAACTACTAATATAACTTCTTGCTCACTGCTCATGTTTCAGGTGCACCAGCTGCTACATTCCAACAAGAGTATCTCCGCCTGCAAGCCCAGATGACGGATGTGATGGAGCAAAAGAACTATGCCAATGCTCAGTTGAGCCAGGCATTGCACAGCTTGCAGCAGAGGGAGGCGAGGTGTCAGCAACTGGCTGTACAGGTGGGTAACTCCAGTATGAATGTTATTTTGCTCTTCAAGCATGTGATGGAATAGATCATATATTATTTTAATTGCACAATAAGAGGATATAAAGCCTTCTAAGTTGTTTTAAGATTATTCTAAACAGATTGTTTACTTACTCTTAACACAATCTTAAAACTTTTTTAACTCAACCATTTGTTGTATGGTAATCACATTTTGGCGTGTTGTCTAAATTAACCAGACCAATAATATCCCAAATGTGAAATTCCTATAAAAAGGTTCTTTTCACATATAGCAAATTTTCAAAAAATTCATATGTAGACCATTCTGACAAAGATCTGGAATGAAAATGTAGTCATTTTGATGGGAAAAGAAGTAGTTATGTTTTTTTAGACCTGATATCAGAAATCAAGGTTTCAAGAAAACAGCCTTTGAACTTTTATGAACAACAGGTTTTCAGATGAACTGTCACAAAAATGCAATTTAAACATGTAAAATCCTCATTGTTTGTCATGATCTTTATTATTCATAAAGTGAAATGGCTGTGGAAAAGGAATCCAGCAAAAAAGATTTTGATAGGACAAAAAAATTGTCTTTCTTTTTTTCTTAGTTGAGTCAGATGGCAGAGGATAGAGGTTACCTGAACACACAACTGGCAAACTTGTCTAAGTCCCTGAGGGAGAAGGAGCAGGAGTGGCTAGCTATCCGACAGCAGTACGCTGATCTCTATCAGGCCTACATTTCTCTGCAGGCTAAGGTAAAATTGATGTATAGATAACTGATGGTATTTGGTTGTAAGAAATGAAAAGTAGAAGACAAATAACAAAGTTTTAAGTCAATCTTTGAGTACTCACATTGACTATGCATGCTCAGCTATTACATCATTCTTTAAACCAAATTATCCACTGACTGTTTCATCAGGGTTAAGCGTATAATTCAAACAAATATTACTCATTTTCTATTTGTAATAAACAACAGCGTTCGAGGGTCACAGTATACAAAAAAGTGTGGAAACCTTCACCTGGCTTGCCTATAGCTATAGACTTCATTTCTCATACTTTCCAGTCTTCCTCGAATTCGAGGAAATCCTCGAATTTACAGCTTCCGAGGAAGTTCCTTGGAAGAATCCTCGAATTCCTAGTTGTCCTCGAGGAAAAAAAAGCCGTAAAGTCTGTAATTTCCGTTATTAAGGGAAG